>DXKC01006366.1:0-12210 GCA_031170775.1 Cymbopogon citratus
TGTTAGGGGAACCGATATATCTCAGGTAGCCATTGGGATTAACATGTAAGATCCGGAGTATTACAGCAGCAGCAGTAAGATTGAAGAGGGGATCGCCGCAGCGAGGAAGAACAGTCGGGGAAGGAGAAGACAGGAATAGGTACAATGATGGTAATTTCCTTCCTAACCCTAGCACGCCCGAACACCGGGGTATAAATCACTTCCTCCACTCTGGGCCGGTCACACGAGTACTGGGCTTGACGAGCCTTCTGGGCCTTGGCGACGATGGGCCAGGAGCTTCCGTGGACGCTGGTGGGGCGACGGTACTGACATTCCCCCGATCTTGAAATGCGGCTTGCCCCCAAGCCGGCGCTCTTGGAAACTGCTGCTTGAGGTACTCCAGCTGCTCCCAAGTAGCGAGCTCCACCGGCATGTGAGACCACTCAACGAGCACTTCTTCCACAGGTTCAGGGCCAGCAGTCCAGCGGCGTTGGAGAACACGTACAGGCACCTGAAACTCCACCAGGTCAGAAGGAATGGAAGGGCTCACCGTGTGCTGTCCAGACGAACCCTTGAGCAGTGAGACGTGAAAAACAGGATGCACTGAAGATCCAGCTGGAAGTTGCAGGCGATAAGCAACTTTTCCCACGCGATCCAACACACGGTATGGCCCAAAAAACTTGAAGGCTAACTTGTGGTGAGCGCGCCGGGCCACTGAAGACTGTACATAAGGTTGCAGCTTGACATACACCAAGTCTCCCACTGCAAACTGCCTTTCAGAACGACGCTTATCAGCTTGTTTCTTCATACGATCCTGAGCGCGGAGCAAGTGCTGGCGAACCAAGTCATGCATAAGCTGGCGCTCTTCGACCCACTTTGACAGATCGGGAACAGGCACCACAGCAGGAATGTCCAAGCCCAGGTGATGAGGTGGAACGCCATACAGCACCTCAAATGGTGTACGGCCCAATGCCGAATGGAAGGAAGAATTATACCAGAACTCCGCAAGGGACAGCCACTTGCTCCAGCGTGTAGGACAGGCCTGGGTGAAGCACCGAAGATAAGTCTCCATACACTGGTTCACACGCTCAGTCTGGCCGTCGGACTGTGGATGATAAGCAGTACTACGGCGAAGCTGTGTACCGGCCATGCGAAACAGCTGCTCCCAGAAATGACTTGTAAAGATTCTGTCCCTGTCGGAGATCATAGCCAATGGCATACCATGAAGCTTGAACACGTGATCCATAAAAAGCCGGGCAACTGAAGCGGCAGTAAACGGGTAGCGCAATGGAATGAAGTGAGCATATTTTGAAAACTTATCCACGACCACCAGAATTGCATTAAATGAATCAGACACCGGAAGGCCTTCAACAAAATCAAGAGAGATCACTGCCCAAGAAGTGGAAGGCACTGGCAGAGGTTGAAGTAACCCAGGGTATGCAGCACGATCCGGCTTAGCTTGAGCGCACACTGAGCATGACTGAACATAGGCGAGGATAGCAGCACGCATACCAGGCCAAAAGAACAGCTTGTGTATCTTCTGATATGTTGCCGGAGCGCCAGAATGTCCACTCACCGGGCTGTCATGAAGGGCTGAAATGACACTGCGCTGCAGCTGAGAGTTAGCGCCAAGCCAAATGCGGTCTTTGTAAAATATCACACCACGGCGAAGCTGGAAGGGAGGACGAGCAGCAGGATCAAGCAACAGATCAGCCAGCAAGGACCGAGCCTCCTCATCGGTGGGGTACCAAGCAACCAAGGACTCCAACCATGAATGGACTGGTGCTGACACAGCGAGCAGTTCCTCAGATTTGACGCGGCGAGACAGGGCATCAGCTGCTCCATTATCCAGACCCTTGCGATAGACAACTCTGTATCGAAGTCCCAACAACTTGGTGAAAACCCGTTGCTGCCAAGGTGTGTGCAGGCGCTGCTCGTTTAGATGAACCAGACTGCGATGATCCGTATGGATGACGAACTCGGACTGAAGAAGGTAATGCCGCCATTGGTCCACTGCCATCAAGATAGCCAGATACTCCTTCTCATATGCCGAAAGACCCATATTGCGCGGACCCAGAGCCTTACTGATGTAAGCTAATGGGTGACCACGCTGAAGCAAGACGGCACCCACACCATACCCCGAAGCATCGGTCTCAATGTGAAATTCCTGGGAAAAATCCGGCAAAGCCAGCACTGGGGCTGAACAGAGGGCCTCCTTGAGTGTGTCAAAGGCTGAACGGTGCACAGAAGTCCAGATGAACAGAGTGTCTTTACGCAGCAAGTCAGTCAATGGCTTGGCAATGAGACTGAAGTGGCGAATGAATTTCCTGTAATAGCCTGCGAGCCCCAAGAACCCTCGCAGTTCCTTGACTGAGGACGGCACGGGCCAAGAAGTGATAGCTTGAATCTTCGCAGGGTCCGTAGACAAGCCTTGAGCTGACAACACATGTCCCAGATAGGCGATTTCACGCTGGGCAAACTTGCACTTGGACAGTTTTATCTTCCATTGATCCCTGGCCAGCCACTGGAGCACTAAGTCAAGATGGTGTAAGTGCTCGTCGAAGGAGCGACTGTAAACAAGGATATCATCGAAGAAGACCACGACGAAGCGTCGGAGTCCTGGTGCCAAAGTGGAATTCATTGCACCCTGAAATGTCCCCGGAGCTCCAGTAAGACCAAAAGCCATCACACGGAATTCATACTGGCCACAGTGCGTTTGGAACGCTGTCTTCGGCTCCTCACCAGGCTGAAGCAGAATCTGATGGAACCCGGCACGGAGATCCAAAGTAGAAAACCAGGAAGCATTGCCCAGCTCATCCATCAGCTGATCAAATACTGGAACAGGAAACTTGGACTTGGCCGTAATGGCATTTAGCTGGCGGAAATCGACGCAGAACCGGTACGACCCGTCCTTCTTCTTGACCAAGAGTACCGGAGAAGAAAACGGGCTCGCACTGGGTCGAATAATGCCCTGGGACAACATCTCCGCAACATGTTTCTCAATTTCATCCTTCAGGCCTGGTGGGTACCGGTATGGGCGGATGAAGACCGGCTGAGCCCCCGGAACCAAAGGTATAGAATGGTTGCAAGCTCGGGACGGAGGCAATTCGGTTGGTTTCTCCAACACCTGTGGGTATTGAGACAGAACTGCCTGAATGGAAGTGGGGAGAGACTGCAGAACCGAATCCTCCTGGGAAGAATCACCCGAGGCTATCTGACATATCTGCAATAGTAACTTGGGCGGTCGAACTGCATCAGACCCCTGCAACAGCACCCACTCACTTCCCTGCGGAATCATCATCCACTTCTGACTCCAGTGAACCAACATAGGACTGAATTGCTCAAGCCAATCCATGCCAATGATGGCATCGTAAGATGTAAGCGGCAGCACCTTGAAATCTGTGAAGAATGTGTGTTTGCCTACAGACCAAGGCAACTGACGGAACACACAAGTGCTGTGCAGAATTCCTCCACCAGCCACCGTGACAGTAGAACTTGAACTATGAGACAACTCCTGCGGCAGCAATGCAGCGACAGCCGAACTGAGGAAAGACGCAGAACTGCCTGAATCCAGCAAAATTTTCACTGAAGTTGCACCAATCTCGCCCTGCAGACAGATAGCCCGAGCTGGAGCTAATGAACCCGAGGCGGCTTTAGACAGAGCGCAAAACACCTGATCAACGGGGGTGACATCCACTTCCGGCTGAGCGTCCTCTTCGGAATCAGAAAGGCAATCCCAGACACCGTCCACGGCCATCAAAGCTTCTGCCGAGCATGTATGTTCTCGGCTCCACTTCGCACCACATTTGAAACAGAGCCCTTGGGCACGCCTCAGCGCCTTAAGAGCAGAGAGACGAGCCGCATGGTGGCCCGAGGAGGAAGCAGGCGCCGCCGGTGTAGAGGACGGCTTGTCTTGACGAGGCGGCGGCGGCAAGGGCAGTGGTTTCGCCCCTGCCACTGCACGAGCAGAGGTCCAATCACCAGTCCGGAATTGCCGAGGTGCCGGCGCCGGGCACATTTCCTCCTGGATCAAAGCAAGAGAGGCGGCAGAATCCAATGTTTGTGGTTTATGTAAAGCAACAACAGATTTAATATCCTGGCGTAACCCATCAATGAAACGCATGGCAAAAGTGAACTCATCATGGTGTGGGGTATAGACTTTGAGCTGGTCAGTGAGTTGAGTGAAGCGGGTAAGGTAATCGGCGACAGTGGAGGTCATCTGGATGTGGAAAAGCTGGGTAAGCAATGACTCATGGCGGACCTTGTCGAACCGATCGTGCATCAGAGCACAGAACTGGGACCAAGACATGTTAGGAATCTGGGGTTCAATTGATTGGTACCACAGCGAGGCAGGGCCATCAAAGTGGAGCTCAGAGATCTCGATCCAAGCAGGTTCCTCGACAAAGTACATACGGAAATACTTCTCAGCACGAGTCTTCCAACGCCGAGGGTTATCCCCATCGAAACGTGGAAAAGGAACCTTGGGTAGGCGGCCGACGTGTGGGTGTTGGTGGTGGTGTTTGTCTGAATGTTGGCAATTGTGGGAAAAACACACGGCGGCGGGCTGGGTAACAGGAGTGGGGTGGGGATCGGTGAGCTTAATGGAAGGAAACACAGGAGTACTCGAGGACGGACCCAGAATGGACGAATTGTAGAAGGAAGAGGCCGACGTACCATTGGCCGGGTCGGGGACCAAGGTCGTAACGACCCCTGGTCCCAGATCCCGTGTAGCATGATCAACGCGGTGCCCAACAACGGGCGGGTTGGCGGTAGGTCCGGCAGATGAGCGCGCGGCCGCCGGCTGGTGCGGGTTGGTGCCGGTAGGCATTTCGTCGAACACCTCACGAGCACCAGCCTTCTCGAGCTTGCGTACAGAGATGAGGATGTCGTCGAGGACGCCGTCAACACTGGGGCGCCACTCGTTGACGCGACGCGCCTCGGCCTCCAGAGCTTCGACGCGGTCGTCACGCGAATCCTTGATGTGCGCGACGCGGAGGGACTCGAGCTCGTTGAAGCGCTTGTCGTAGTCGGCGTCGCGGTCCGAGCAGTTGACCTCCAGCGAGGCGAGGCGCGACTCGACCGCGGCCACTTGCGGATCCGCCGGCGCCGCCTCCAAATCGCACACGCGGCGCGAGATGTCGGCGATGCGGGTGTCGACGACTCGAGCGCGGTCACCCAGGGTGCGCTCCAGATCCGTGAAGCGGCGAGCGATGCCGGCGTCCTGCTCGTCGAATCGGCGGTTGATGCCGGCCAACTCGTCAAGGACACGCTGAATGTTGGGATCCATGGCTCCCAGGCGCTTCTGGCGGCGGGTATAGTGGAGGTGGGGTTCGGGGTGGGATTCCAGGGTCGGAAAACGAGAATCCGATACCAATTGTTAGGGGAACCGATATATCTCAGGTAGCCATTGGGATTAACATGTAAGATCCGGAGTATTACAGCAGCAGCAGTAAGATTGAAGAGGGGATCGCCGCAGCGAGGAAGAACAGTCGGGGAAGGAGAAGACAGGAATAGGTACAATGATGGTAATTTCCTTCCTAACCCTAGCACGCCCGAACACCGGGGTATAAATCACTTCCTCCACTCTGGGCCGGTCACACGAGTACTGGGCTTGACGAGCCTTCTGGGCCTTGGCGACGATGGGCCAGGAGCTTCCGTGGACGCTGGTGGGGCGACGGTACTGACATGATGGCATAACTATTGGAAGAGGGAGTGAAAAATGAAAAACCCCTCTTGGAAGAGAGATGTCTCGAGTTTAGCAAGCAATTTGGATGGAGGAATGGAGAATCGGAATTGGGAAAGGAAGATAGCTCTAGACCTAGGGAAAAGGGCTAGAGGGAGAGGGAGAGGAACCGGAAGAGGAAGATGAACAGGACATGTGTCTATATCCAATTCATCGAGTTCGCCTTTCTGATGCAGCTTCTCTTCCTGTGGTGTTGCCCTTCAGTTGCTTGGGCCAGTAGGCAACATGGCCCATGGCGCAACTCCAGCTCATATCTAGGATGATTCCTCACATTCTCCCGTCCATAAAATTTGACTTGCCCTCAAGTCGATGCAAAAATGCCAAACCACCGGTATCCCATGGCACTTGTGATTCTTTAGTGCTATGCCTTGACTTTGCTCCATTTGTCCTTTTCAGTTGTTCCATATTCAACTCCCTGCAGCTCTGGCAACTCCTTTGTTGTACTTCGACAGACCTTTATCTTCATGGCTGAGACTATTCTGATGTTGTTGCTCCTCTGAGATGGGCTAAAAGCATATGCATAGCCAATTTGCGCATGCTGCTGTCAATGTTCAGAGCTTGACAATAATGAATTAGTGTGATTAGATTTAGGTGCACAAGTCTGAACTTCCTCAAGGTAGAAAAGCCTGCAGAAAGGACCACTTTATAACTTCTGTTGACATACTACAACCTTGTTGGGAGATAGCACAACTCAAGAACCACTCCATTCTCTTCCTGTGTCATTCTCATGCCATTGGTAGCACCTAAGCCTGAATGCAAACACTATTGTTTGCATGTGCTGCAAACCTATCAATATATGTTGAAGGAAGTTCACACACAATACTCTTCTTGCGCCTCTTGTATTTGTACAGTTGGACTGTTGCTTTGACTTGTGTTATCAATCACTGCCTCAAACAAATTATCTCCATCATGTAACATTGCAACTTTTGCTGTTGCAATATTGGTCATAAACAGAAACGAACTCTTAACCATCCAATTTCCAGCAGTTCAAATAAACAATGGAGTACAGCTAGTACTATCAAGTGCAGAAGCAAAGCCTGTATGTCCAAAAACATTGGTCAACAATGATTGTACTGAAATATCCCAACTCGACAACCCATCATCATGCTTCTGTTGCCAAACTACAGGAAATTTAGGCCATTGAGCACTCACAGTGTTGGGTTTAGTCCCACATCGGTAATTGATGGTGGGGGGGCACAACATATAAGGCGGGGGCAGCCCTCACCTATTAGGCTAGTCTTTTGGGTTGAGTTAGGCCTAAGGCCTGGATATGCTGTGGGCTCACCTATTAGGCTAGTCTTTTGGGTTGAGTTAGGCCCAAGGCCTGGATATGCTGTGGGCTCTGGCTCCCGTGGACCTGGGCCCAAGGGGCGCCGGCTCGTGGTATATAGCGAGCTGGGCCGATTTTCGCTGCATATAACATTGACACAGAGGATGCTTATTGTCAATGCCCTCATGATACTTTCGACCCTCTCTAGTGAAAGCTGCACCCAAGTTGTTGTTTCTCAACAAATTAACAAAGGCTGTAATTCTATTGTTCCACAACCCAGCACGCCATCTGCTCACTGGTTAGCTTGAATAACCACTGCATACCCTTACGCCAGTCGCCAAGCAAGTCCTAACATACCATTACATGGCCTCTCGAATCAGCATAAGGGAACTCACTTCTATCACGATCTTGTGTTTCCAATTTTCTAAATTTTCTATAGTTTCAGTAGGCATGCATGAGATATCGATGAACTGCAGGTGTCCTAAGCAAAATGGAACTTCTCCATGCTGTAACCAAATGAGTAACATTGAAGGACGGCCATGACATTGTCTGAATCCTGTCACTACCATTATCAATCTTCATGAGTGTATGCAATGATAGCCACAGAACAACTGTCCTCTCTAGGCCGCCTTGCTCCTTGCTCCTGTCCAGCAGCATATGCTGACAATGGCTCGACAGCTTGCGGACGCAGAACCTACAGTTGCAGGCACCAAGTGAGTGCTCTCTTGAAAACATGTCTATATCCAGTGCCATGGTAATCCAGAATGAAGGTGGAACAACCTTGGAAATGTTCCCTGACATCTTCAGGCTAGTGATGCAGCTGTGGGAAGCACCATGACCCTTGGCCATTTCATTGAACCCATGTCGGGTGTCATGCACTAGCAAAGTTGAGCTTGAGGTCGCAAGGCATGGAATGGAGGCAGCGAGCAGTGTGGATGTTGAAGATGGTGTTAGCGCAGCTTCTGCAGCGTACATGGAAGCCAGAATGTGCACGTCAGTGCCTGGGAATTCCTTTGAACACTTGGTCGGCGTGACAACAGCGACGTCACTGTCTGCCGAGTCAATGGCTAGACCTGCTGCGGCACAGCGGCAGCAATGCTGGTGTCGGTGACGGTCACCTCTCCTCAGTGATGCATATGAAGTGCATATTATATGCTTATAGACGGAATGACATGAAGCTTGTGGACTTGGAGAACACCTGTTCATTAGAATTATGAGCCATCATTGGGGAGTGTGGCCAAGTTTTTCTGTTTGTAAAACAAAAATTCAAGCATCAGGAGCTATCAAAATGGTAGAACCTGATGGTGATACGCTTTTGTTAGCCAATTTATATTCATGTCCTTGTCAATGTCAATACATCCCAATCCTTACTATAGAGGCAATAGAGAGCGAAAGAAAAGAAGGATATTATCAATCCTGTGTGCCCTATGATAGGTGAAGAAGGAACCCTTTTTGCTTTCTAAACTGAACTCAGAATTTGGATAGGAAAAAATGCATATATTGAAATCAATTGTTAATGTGACATGGAAAAATTCATTGGAGGAACTAAAAGTCGATTAAGAAGGCTGGTCCTAGCACTAATCGGCAACAAAGAAACCAAATTCTTAAAAGGTAGCCCCTCTGAAACCTTGGTGGCTCATGGCAATTAGGAATACATATATATTGCTTTTATCTTGCGCT
Source organism: Cymbopogon citratus (assembly GCA_031170775.1). Taxonomy (NCBI): domain Eukaryota; kingdom Viridiplantae; phylum Streptophyta; class Magnoliopsida; order Poales; family Poaceae; genus Cymbopogon; species Cymbopogon citratus. The sequence continues at coordinate 8,673 of DXKC01006366.1, forward strand.
GAGTAGAACAAACTGAGCATATATTATATGATCTACTGTGTTTTGTCTCTTAACACACCTCTGATCACATTCCATACTTTTACTACTTATATATATATTGCACAATTATATTTTCTAATTTTACTAATGCCACCTATGCTTATTGTCAGGTTGCCCTATGAGCTTTGAGTTCCAAAACTACACAATCATCACAAGCAAGTGCAAAGGGCCAAAGTTTCCAGCCAGCCAATGTTGTGCTGCACTCAAGGAGTTCGCGTGCCCTTATAGAGATTACATCAATGACGAGAGCAACGACTGTGCATCGACGATGTTCAGCTACATCAACCTCTATGGCAAGTATCCACCAGGCCTGTTTTCCAGCGAGTGCAAAGAAGGCAAGTTGGGGCTTTCTTGTGCAGATGTCCCCCAGAGGGACAGTGCCACTGCAAGCAATGGTTATCACGCTCAAAGCAGCTTGCTTGCGTTGAGTACTGTCTTGAGTGTGGTAGTAACGTTGTTCCACTGAACTATAACTCCATTCATTTTCCCCGAAGATGGTGTGTTAGAGCTGATGAGGTTTGAGTTGCACCTTTTGGTGCTCATGGTGGACTTCCAGGTTCTTCCTTTTATGTGTAAAATCTCTAATGTAATTCATGTCCTACCAAATATTTTTCTGAATTCGATTTGATATGTCAGTGTCAAGGTTAGCTTCTATCTTGGCTAACAATATCATTCTATTGTGACCGTTGTGTTCAATTGGGACGAGTATATATCATAAATATCATTCTATTGTGACGGTTTGCCTTTTTTTTTGGACAAAAGAACAAGCATATATTATTAGTAGCAAACAGCTGCAATAGGAGTATAAAGGTTGGTTGTTACATATTGCAATGCTAAAACCATTGGGCAGCTGCTAGCATGGTTTGCATTTGTACAGGTTGCATTGAAGGGTTTTGAAGTGTTGTCCACATGCAAGGCTTGAAAAGCTAAAGAGTGAGCTGTAATGGACATTTCTATTTGCCACATCATTGATGAGTCTTTGTGTAAGAGGTTTGATTCTCTAGTCCGGTCGGGAGTCCATATTGTCTCCATTGTAGAAATTGACTAGAATTTGATTGTCCATCAAGGACACCTGGTTCATTTGTAGCTGGTTGATGATATTGGCAGCTAGTGTTAAAGCAGCAGCTTCAGCCATGAGCACTTAGCGTAGTTTTGAACCTAAGCTTTGACGAAGAATTTTTGTTGCCACTCTAGATCTAGGATGAAGATTCCTAACCCAGCTTTCCTTGATTCATTGTCACTTCAAGCTGGACTTAATCATGATTGGCCTCCCCACATATGATCTTAGGCACCCAGGCCTAAGAGTAACACCTTTGATATTCTGATCAAATAATAAATGGATAATTCATTTATAGCAATAATAAAAAGATAAGGAGAGAGAGGGGGCAGCCTTGTCTTGCACAAAACTATATACATATATGGCAATATATGGTTTATTGTGTCTTCGACCTCCTTGGCAAAATTGTCTCGCAACATTCAAGCAAAATTGCAGAACCAAATATCTCTAAGGCCTTTAGATTGGGTTGAAAAATTTCACCACACTGTAGCACTTTCGTTTGTATTTGACAATTATTATCCTACCATGCCTTAAGTAGGCTCAAAAGATTCATCTCGTAAATTATAACTAAACTGTGTAATTAGTTATTTTTTTTACCAACATTTAGTACTCTATGTATACATCCAAATATTTAATGTGATGGAGAGAGAGTGAAAAAACGGTATCTAAACAAGATCTAAAAGCAGAAGACAGGTGGAGCTCTATTAGGAATCACATTTTTTTGACAGGACAGCTTGAAGTGACAATTACAATGAGCGTTTGTAGGTCCAGCTCTCAATTCTGCACCATGCACTCTCAATTCTGCACCATGCACAAGGGGCTCAGTTTATACCATGCAAAAACACACATAAAGTATTTTCAGTGACTCAGTTACTAATTGAATGGGAAGACAGATGTACTTTCTCATGACCTTCCTATCCACGCTACTGGCCTTTCCATTTTTCCATCAAAATATACCCCCTCCGTTCCAAAATATCTGTCGCTTTCGTTTCCTGACAAATAACTTTAAAAAATATATATAATTAGTATCACTGAAAAGATCTTTAAGTCTAGTTTTTTAACAAATTCATTTAAAGATACAAATGTTGCACCTATTTTTTACAAAGTGGGTCAAAATTATGGCACGGAAACCGAAAACAACCAACATTTTGAAACGGAGTAGTACGCAATCATGACATTGTCCTGAACATACGAAACCACAAGAATGGAAAGGAAATGCTAACCAAGCATGGATTTCCAATGTCTGAACCATTGCTTAATTTATTCATTCTCAAGAAAACTGTGTAGAGAGTAGACCTACCTCCTGTTGAATCATGTTATCGCAAAGGTGCACCCCGGTGCATAGGTGAGGCTGCAACAATTACACAACATATTTCTATAAATAAAGTTTTATGACACACGTACGTGTAACCATGCAAAGACAACGACAATCATGCTATAAAATGGAAAATAAAAACGACACGGATCATGTAGCGTGCGTGTTGCACATGCATGTTAAGTAGTTTTAACTTTAGACAAATACAATATAATATTTTATGTATTTTCTATACCTAGCTCGCAGCCTAAAGAGTCATCTTGCACTTTTAACGGTCTGAACCGAGCCAACGTTCTGGATCCTTAAAATAACAAGCCGAACTGAGCTAGCTCGTTACCTTAACGGCCGTGTATATGCCTATTTTGTATCATATTATTATTATTATTTTAATTATAATATTTAAATTATATTTTTTTCTCACCACACCACCATACCTTTCGCTATCAAATCATTTAAGTTACGTGGAATTATTTTCATAAGCACACGGTTCTTCACAATTACTTCCTAATTATTTATATACTCCCTCCAAATAAAAAAAATGACGTTTAAGACAACATTTAGCATACCAAGGAGTAATTAATTAGGGTAGAGTTTTCACTGTCTGCCCCTAGTAAATACGGTTAGCACAGCGCTGTGTTAGGCCTGAGGTACCAGGTTCAAACCCCTGGCGGTCTTAGCAGTGTTCGTTCGCGACGTTTGAGTTGCCTAAGTTTCTATTAAAGCGTTGCTCTTATATTCTTCGTGCCACTTCCTCACTTTCACTCCACTGCTCCTCTTCTTCACGCCACTTCTTCACTGAGCTATCTCTTGTAGCTACGCACAAGCCCAATGTTGTGTTTGATCTCAACGTTCGATCAGAAGACGATGAAGACGGTGGGCGTGAGGGGCGGCGAGCGCGAGCGGCGACGAGCTGCATCCATAGCGAGCAAGTAAGGTGAGCGGCCACGGCGAGCAGCCGCGATGGCTTAATAACGACGCAAGTGGAAAGCATGCAGCGAGGAGCGCTGATGGGAATCGAGGAGAATTGCTGGCGTGGATCGGTCTGTTATCAATGTGGTGCATGGATCGAAGGGGCATGCAGGCATCAGGGAGTCCACAGTGGTGTATACATCAGCTAGCTAGGAGAA
>DXKC01006385.1:0-10302 GCA_031170775.1 Cymbopogon citratus
TGATGAACGAGTTCCTTTTATTCTTCATTTGGTATGAATACTGTCTGAGCATTCTTTTGGTGAAGTTGGAAGTTGCCATGTGATATACCCTAATATCATAAAATGATTAGCTTAGGAAATGCCAACATGGAACCATGGAAAATAATGCAAACAATACAGTACAAGAAAACCATTATGTTATATCTAGCAAAGGCTTGAATGGAAGTACCTAATCCATTCCCAGGATCATAATCTAACCCAATTAATGCATCATCAGTAGTAAGTATTTTGCCAGTTTGTGTCACATCATCTTTAGACTGATCGAAACCAGCACACATCCCTGCGTTGCAAGAAAGGGAAGGAAGCATGCTGCTTCCGTTACCGGTGGCATGACCTATTTTTTCTCCACTTTCAACAGAATCAGCTTTAGTATAGCCATATATTTTCGATCCACTGTCGGCTTGGCCAACAGACCGAGACACCGTATCTTGGCTGTCTCCATGAGGTTCTTCTCGATCTACTTCAGGTACAAATTCATCCATTAATCCAGGTCCTGGAGCTGATTCACCAGTCTGACCCATTGTCTCAGTAAGCTCGGCAATAGGTTCCGCATCACCTACAACACTCTCAGCTCTGTGCAGAGAAGCAGCATTTCCATGAATTTCAGCCTCATGACTAGCTCCCATGCCAACACTGCCACCACTAATTCCTAAACTAAGTTGATCCCTTCCGAAAGCAGGAGCTGTTTCAGCATTAATGACTTCCTCCCCTTCATTTGTACTGCTTCCTCCTATTTCTCTTGCATTGCTTCCAGCACCAGCATGTGCATTAGCACTTTGCTGTGCTTGGTTGCTATAGTTAAGATCCAAGGCATCATTCATTTCAATGTTCCTTTGTGCACTAGAAGAAGGCATATCGATATCATTACCATCACCTGGATAATACTCAACGCTCTCCATAGAATCTTCCTCGGAAGTATGAATAGTATGCATTGCAATAACAGAAGATGCTCTCAGAGAATCCCTAGCAGTTGGACGCTCAACAGATGCCAGGTCAATTGCTCTTGAGTGACTGAACATACCAGCATCCGGATCAGGGTCAAAGGACAAGTTTCTACTGGGACCAGCTCCAGAAGAAGGACGATAGGCATCAAACAGATCAAACCCACGGGACTTCTTATTTGGGACATCTGAATCTTGCGCAGCATCATCAACTTCCTCACCATCACGATCCATAAAATTCCCTTCTATGCTATCAGCATGCTGCAGCCTATCTTGTGGATTGTCAGCTGTGCTCCCACCTTCCTCAAGGTTACGCTTCCTTGAACTCGGACCATGAGACTCATATGAGGTTTCACAATCACCTACTTCACTGCCTGTAGGCTGTCCAATCATCAGATCCCTTCCCATTCCTCCGTTATTGAACCGCTCCGACATAGCAGGCATGACAGATTGAGGTGATGGTAATCCTCCAGCCATTGTTAGGTTTAGGTCTACTCCAACGAGTGATAGTGGTTTTCCCTCATCTGTTGCTGCTTCATCACGCCCTTCATCTTGACCTCTTTCCACCCCCTCAGTAACCCACTCATTGATACCGCTGGCAGCACTAACTCCGCGTGTTAGTGTTAGCTTTCTGCCTGTTTCAGGCACATCAATGTTATTCGGACTGAGACGTGAAGGGCGTAATACAGGTCTAAAGTCCCACATCTTGACTGTAGCTCCACACAGGTTACAATCTAACAACGGTGACCTCATGCTGCATCCAGAATCTCCAACGGGCAATTTGCCTTTCCCCTTATCTTTCTTGGCTGATGCAGAAAATGAATTTTTGTTATGTTCAACAAAATGGGGATAAAATCGTTCGTCAGGTCCAACTGAGGGTGCATTTTTAGCTGAACGCGTTGAATTTTCTTCACAGTCTTGAACATTTGGAAGCCACCTAGGCTCCCATCCACACAGGCTTATGAGCTTCTGTGCCTACAAACTCATTATTAAAAGGTGTAAATTAAAGAAAAGACCCAGAAACTGGAGGGAATGCAAAATAATATTGTGTTAGCTCCAATAAAAAACATAGTGTGTGTACATGAAAAGAGATCAGCATACTTGAGAGTAGCTACAAGATAAATCTTGGTGGATATTAATTCCTGCTGTACTCTCTGCTCTGGAGCCCAGAATACCAGATAAAAAGGTAATTGACTGGGACAACAGACGGTCAATTTGTGCGCTCCTGGTAAGCTTCATGTTCTCAATCGCAGATGGTGCAATCACAGGAAGAGAGGTAAACTGTAAAAGCCCATCGCAGCGATCTTTAAAACCTCCAATAAGAGCTGATTGTGTAAGATGAAGCTGGACCAAACTGTCAGCACAGTTATTGCCTCTCCAGGGACAACTATTCTGGTGTGCTGCATCAAGTTGCTCGGCAAAGGATTCTCCAGCATTTGCAACTAATAGAAGACACAAAGAAAGGTTTCACAGCTGAACAAAATTCAGTTTGCAAACAGAGATGTGTTAATCTATTTCAAGCCTAGCACAACAGTAAGACACAGGTACTAACAGTCATGAAATTGCACACTGCAGATAGTATTTTCAATTGAGTCATGTCAGATGTTACTTGACCAATAATTCAAAACATTGGATATCCATACATTTTTATGTGATACCCAAAATCTCTAAGCATGGTTCGACGACAAAAGTTGATTCGTGGCTGCTACCAGAATCCGAAGCATTTGGAGTTTTTGATGCAAGGATGGTTGTGTAAGTGGAGGGCCTGGGTCAGAGTAATTTACAGACTCGTTCAGTTTTCAAACTTGGAATCATCTTGTATCCTACAAAAATACCCTCTATATTCACATGAGGTGACTGAAAATACTTTGCTATGTCCCATGTATAAACTCTAGTCTCACCTCAGAATATATATAATTATTGGCTACCTTTTAGCATACAACAGTAAATAAATATATGATCTGACTCAAGTTACAAGTATTCTAGCTGTCAAACATAACTTGTCAAAGTAGACGACAGGGTGAAATATAAACATTGGCAAATGCAGCATAAAAAAGCTAGCTATCATACGTAAAACATTATAAATTGAATGCGAGTGTAATGGTTTAACCTTTTTTTTCATAAACTACAACTTCGTTGGATATTTGGTAACCATTTTTTCCCCAACCAAACACAAAGATGCCTTATTATCATAATGAGAAATAAGGTTACAATAAAAGATTATAGGTGACCGTTCAAAATACAATATGGCCTGCACTAATCTCCACCCTGACAATTAGTAGCAGAGCAATTGTAACTCGTAAAAAAGTTACACATAGCAACCAATCACTTAGCATAGTAGTAAATCTATCACAAACCAAAAGTGTATCAAGACAAAACGTACCTTCAACAGGGGACCAGGATGTCAATGCATTGAAGATTAGATGTGCGCCACATGACTCACATTCAATTTTATCCAGGTCAACATTCACCCAACCTCTCTGAGCACAGGCCAATGAACTAGCAGCCTGGAAAAATGAACATCATACCACATAACTAATATTAAGAAATTCAGAAGTCGAAGGAACCCTCTAAAGGTCAAGCAAGCATCCAGCAAATGCCTGGCAAGATTAGCACAGTACCAAGCTTCATTTTAAAGAAAGAAAAGGTTACCAAATTGGATAGTGCAACTAGGACAGCAAACAGCCATACTAGTGTTCTACTGAGTACTGACCCCCCAAGATGTGGTAGCAAGACTATAAATTATGCAATTTGAGACTCAGCTGCTGAAAACAGCATCCAATTTAAACAGCGTTTAAATGCCACTTGCAATGAGCAAAAGGGTGAAAGACAACTTCTTTTGAATTTCAATATATCAAAGCAAGAATTTTATGTTATAGCTGATATGAAAGTGGAGAGGCTTATATATGCATAACAATTTGGATTATGATTACATGGTCACATTTTCAGACCTATGGCTTGTTTTGTATTAATGCCACCAACAAATAGTGACAAAAGAAATGTGCGACCAATATTATCGTATCATTATAGAGTTAGCTTCAGGGCCAACTTGGGTGGAGGAGAGATGAAAGAGCCTATTTAGTTGTATACTAAAGCCCAAAGGAGCAATATATGGTACATGCAACACAACACAAGAGAAACCCTAAAGCATGTAAAATGGCACAGGTACTGTAGACCCTAGCAGTCCCAACTAGGGAAGATACCTTTGGTTTAGAAGCCCAAGTTGAAGGCTTAAATGTTGCCAGTCGGCGAAGTAAGTCTCCACGCTCCCATGGTCTACATGATGGTGCAGAATCCATAGCAGTTCCAGCTGCATCAAAGCTGTGGGAAGGATGATAGGCATGTGCAGCAACTTGTGACGATGAGTCAACTCTGGAAGCTTGTTTGCCACCATTAGTTTGCATAGCAGGCGATGAGGCACCAGCAGAACTGAAAAGCAAAAGGGGCTTCAGTGCAAGCTTTAGAAGAATGACAAAAATCTGCAGAAAGGATCATTTCTGGCTTTATGGATTCCGCGCAGAAAAGGTTCACATTGACGTTATGTAACTACCCGTAGCCGCAGCAAGGTGCTGGAGCGTGAGCAAGATTACAGCAGAGATAACTTGGCGGAACGGATAAGAAAGGTTCCCCTCCGATTTGATTCCTTTCTAGTTCATTGTCTGGGTTCTCCCTTTACACAGCAGTGGCTTATAAGCCAGAGGCTGACTCTACCCAGTGGGCCATGCACACATATGACATACCAATACCAAATAGGTATATGCCAGCTGTAGACTTGTTCACGCTGTTGGCATGGTACCAGCAGTGACACGTTAGCTTGTCATCCAAATAAAATAATTGTCAGATTTTAGCATTGAAGCATAGAGACTATAGCACCATGTTACAGATCTAACATCACAAAATGAATTGAGAATGAGCTACCTAGATCTATATAAGGTTAACAAGGCCAACATGAGCTCCAGTGGTTCAATCCTATGCTACCACACCATCAAATGCACCACAGTTCTCCACTGATTTTTGCAAACCGCAATCCTTCTCAATCCCAATTGTGATACTGTGACCAAACCAGCATTAGACTATAATAGCATGAAGACAAAGTCAGCACAAATGCAGCATGTCCCCCTTAATCATAGTATTTAGTGACAAACCCGTATAAGCTCAAATCGCGGAATTATGTCATCCAATGTCACCGCTCATTAATCTGTAACACTATACAGCAGCAGAAACAGCTCAAATCATGTCGTTAAGTAAAGCTCAGCCAGCTACACTTGATTTTCACCAACCATGCACCCTATAGCTGATGTAGGCCAAATATCATCCTATCCATTCCCCTACAAAAGGAGTGCCCTAGAGTCCAATCAAAAATCCTTAATCTAATTCGAACCACAGCCTCCGCAAATTCCTACATCGAATCCTACAATAGGCCTTTTAGGCCATGTACAATCCGCCTTTCTTACGCAGAACCAGCACCCTCACGACCAATCCGAGCACTGAGACCCTGATTCCCTAACCAAGCAGCAGCGCCTACGCCCTACGCTAATAAGAATCTAGAACCAAAAGTACAGAGGTCCCGCGGCGCGACCGCCACCGTACCTGGCCACGGGGGTCTGCGGCGGCGACGAGGACCGGGCGACGGCCATCGGCGTCTCTGCCACCGCCCCCGACGAGCTCCTCACCTCCTCCCGCATCTCCCACTCTCTCTCTCTCTCTCTCTCTCTCTCTCTCTCCTCTCTCTCTCTCTCTCTCTGGCGCCCGCGCCTCTCGCTCCTGGGCGAAACGATGGGGAAAAGATCCCCCCGACCGCGACGCGGGGCGGCGAATTGATGCGGCCGTCACATCGACCGTTAGTGCCCATCTCACTCCGTCAATTCGAGCCCCCGGGAATTCGGCCCATAAGGCCCACGTGAATTGGATAGGCCATCAAGGATTCGGTGGGTCCATGGGCTCATCTTCATCGAGCAGCAAGTGGACTCTCCTCCACTCTTCTTCTGGCGGGTCGGGCTGCGGAGCACGGGCTCCGGCGAGCCGCTGACGAGGGCTTGTGCGGCGATCGAGCTCGCGGCGGGAGGAGATGGACGAAGCGAGCACCTCCGCGTCCGCCGGCGCGACGAGGCGCACCTTCCCGCCGGTGAGATCGGGAGGTGAGTCACGCTCTGATGACTGGGCTCGCTTCGATTCGGTCGCGTCGCGTCTAGGTTTCCACGATCATGAGCGGTGTGGTCTGCGGGAGATAGTAGCCGCAGACAGTCAGATGCTAGGGTTAGTAGCTCTATGCGATTGTGAGCTTGCATAAACGCTGAGTTCGAGCGTGAAATTGCAGTTCGCGCAGTTGATTTTGCTTGAACGTGTTACGGAGGTTGCTGCTTTGGTGGGGTTTGTCTGTCTAGCCATTACAATTACAATCCATTTATCCGAACAGTATTTGAGGTGTGGGCATGCTAGTGCAGGTTACAAGGATACGTTTGGTGATTCTTTCTATCAATTAACTTAGCTGATAATCATGGTGGGCTGTATCATCATTTTTCAGAATCATGTGAAACACAACACTGATGCAACTACAGGCAGATTTTGTTGTATTAACTTGTGTTTCCATGACTGGCAACTACTGAATCTGGATATAAGAAGATTATATGGTCGATTTCTTTTACAAACTTTGAGAATTCAGATTATATGTGTTTTCCAATCATTGTTGTGTGTTGCAGTGCTGTTCTAGTTTAGTACACCATAGAGTTGACCATGTTGTTGTTCAATTTTTTTGAAAGGTTTGTTTGTTTTGCAGTTTTCTATAGGTTCACCCAGCAGAATCTCCCAGCTTGGAAGCCAGCAATGACACCGGGATGTGTAAGTTTGCTCTGATCCTGTTGACAGATTTGGCACAGACTGTTTCATACATAGTTCAATTGATAATATTTTGCTTCACTGTTTTCAGTTAATAGCCATGTTCTTGATTGTTGGAATCATTTTCGTACCTTTTGGGCTTCTTTGTCTTCAAACTTCAAATCATGTAATTGTTCTGCTCCCTCTGGTAGATACTGGTGTTTCTGTTAATCTTTATATCGCTAGGTATAAGTATAACTGATGTGCTCATTATTCTGGTTCAGGTTGCAGAAATCATTCACCGCTATGATGTTGACTGTGTGCCTAATGCTTACAGAGGAAATAAGCAAGCTTATATTAAGGACAGCTCAATTTCAAAGAATTGTACTCTGCCAGCGAAGGTAGATCGTTATGTGATTGTAACAGAAGTTATCTTTACATTCTTCGTCTGTGATTCGGACAGCTAAAATTCCTAAGTTCAGCTTAGCGCCCTGAGACTGCATCAGACTATATTTCTTCTTCTCTTTGAATATTGATTTTACTGTGGCATGGACACCTGCAGGTTCTGGAATACATGAGAGCACCAATTTATGTTTATTATGAACTTGAGAATTTCTATCAGAATCATCGCAGGTAGTTATAACATCATTTTGTTGTTTGCCTGGCCGTTTTATCTTTCTTTTTAATATAGGTTCATAGCCATTGTATCTGTTGGATAGGAGTACTGTTTTTTTACTGATCTTGCTGAAAAAAGAAATTTATCAATGATGAACAGGTATGTCAAAAGTAGAAGTGATAAACAGCTGCGTTTTGGGGCGAAATACACGGCTGATTCATGCAGTCCTGTTCAGTGGGATAATAATGGTTCCCCAATTGTTCCCTGCGGCTTGATTGCCTGGAGCTTATTCAATGATACCTATGATTTTACTCGTGGGTCCAAGGAAATAAAGGTCAACAGGAAAAACATTTCATGGAAGAGCGATCGGGAGCACAAGTTTGGCAAAGATGTGTTTCCTTCCAACTTTCAGAATGGAACCTTGATTGGTGGGGGGAAACTTGACCCTACTGTCCCAGTGAGTACTTTGATAAACTAAGACACTAATAAGTATTGTTGATAGGTTGCTGAGTGCTCAGTAGCTAATAGGATTGCCAAATATACACTTTGCCTTTAGTCAATACATTGTCAAATTAACAGCTTGTTTTAAGTTAACTGAACATTACATCTTTTTTTTGTCAGCTGAGTGAGCAGGAAGATCTTATTGTGTGGATGCGTACTGCTGCTCTTCCCAAGTTTCGAAAGCTCTATGGTGTAATTGAAGACGATCTACATGCTGACGAGACCATAACTATCCTCATAGGAAATAATTACAACACCTACACGTTTGGTGGAAAGAAAAGCATAGTTCTTTCAACTGCATCCTGGCTAGGTGGCAAGAATGACTTCCTTGGACACGCTTATATTATCACTGGTTCATTGAGCATCTTCATATCAATTCTCTTTGCTCTGATTCATGTGAAGTACCCAAGGTAAACAATAAGCTCACATTATCTACGCTTCTGCTTGTTATTGTTCATAAGAACCAAACACACAGGCTGTGCATTTGCGTTTGAATAGACGAAACCTCCCTGCTATTCTTGCTGTATTTTTGGGGGATCGTTTTTAAGGTACATAACTCCTCTCATGATTGATGAACTCACAGGCCGCAAGGTGATCCTAATTGCCTGCCCTGGAACAGAAGAAACAGCAACAGCTAAGGAGCCTGTATCTTCCATCTATGTGCGCCTGTCGATACCAGCCTCAGCTAACATGCATTAGGTCCCTTGTAAGACAAAGGCTATTATACATCTCAATCCGAAACAAGTCACATACTGTGCCACCAGGTTAATCCCAGATGAAAACTGTGAATTCCGACACATCTGCTGTGCATCAAGGTTTACACCTGGAGGTTTTTTCCATGCTTTTTTGTTTATGAATGTTTATTCATTTCTAAGGATGCGCACAGTAGTCTGAAAATGAAGTTCTGGTGGAAACTGTAGTATCCGGTGGGTGTGGATGTGCACAGTGAAATTCTGGTGGCTGCCGAGGACTATGCCCCTCCCCAAGGCGAAAGCAAAGTTGTTGTAAAAATACTTCAGCCGTGACAAATGATAACTGGTTTATTCTGGCTTGTCGTCTGCTGTGCTGAGAGATGCAATGCCCTGAACTCGAAAGCTCGCTTTTTTCTCATGCCGGGACAACATTTATTTGTGTTCTTGGAGTTCTCTCCATCACCGAATATATGTCGGCGTGATTGCTATGTAGGCCATTAGTGGCCAGAATTTGGCATCAAATTTACTATAAAAAAAAGAAGATTTTATATCATATTAAAATGTCGGCGCATGCATTGAGTACTAAATATAGATGAAAACAAAACTAATTGTACAGTTTGGTTGTACTTTGCGAGACGAACATTTTAAGCCTAATTAGTCAACGTTTGGACAATTTTTATTAAAGAAATGCTATAATGGTGCTACAGTGATTTGGCCTCCAAACTTTGGAAAATAAAAAACTAAACAGTTTAGTTGTACTTTGCGAGACGAATGTTTTGAGCCTAATTAGTTAATATTTAGATAATTTTTACCAAATACAAACAAAATGCTATAGTGTCACTATAGTGATTTTATCCAACTTTGTATGTGTAAAGTTAGGAAATTAAACAAGGCCCTGTCTATGCCATCCAAAACTCTAGCCTTTTGAAGTCGGGTTGCGATCCTGACGATGCACTCGAGGTTGATGGCATTTATCAGCGGCGGACGATGATGTGAAGTTTGCAGCCGTGAAGGTTACGTCTCGCAGGTGCGCGAGCGAGCGCCATCGCTGACGCATGTAGCGGCACAATCGTTCATTCCCTTCGATTTGACGACAATCGCATGTCTCCGCTCACGACATGACCTGTGGCTGCTGGGAATGAGACGGGACGTCGAGAGTACGAGCTTCGATGTCACTGACGTGACACTCGCGCCAAAAGGCTCGGACGCCCGCCCGGATATGAACGGCGTTGCTAGAATTTGGATCAAGATTCCTATGAAAAAAATTCTCCATCACATTAAAATACCGATATATTTATAAAGTACTAAATATAGATGAAATAAAAAACTAATTACACAGTTTGGTTATACTTTGCGAGATGAACGTTTTGAGCCTAATTAGTTTATGTAGCGCTGTTTTGCAAAATCCAAATTTTACACGTCCTAAATTAGGGAACTAAACAAGGCCGATGATAAGATAGAAATGCAAGTGTGCAACGCAGGGTGCTTTGCGTTGCTGCGCACGGAGAAAGCAGGTGCTGGCACCAATCATAGGCTGTTGCCATCCACGTCTCTCTTTTTCTACATCTGCGGCCTGTTGTACGGTGTGGTTTGCATCCATCGATGATCGATCCGTAGTGGCGATTCCCCTTTCAGTCGCATCAATAATCAGGAACGGCGGCGGCGGCGGCAGAGTTGTGGCGATTCCGTAGCGGCATAT
>DXKC01006387.1:0-19897 GCA_031170775.1 Cymbopogon citratus
ATTTTTTTAGCATTTTTTTTAAATTTAAATTTGAAATTTGAAAAACCCTAACCGGTCCGAACCGTAACCGGTCCGGGCCGGTAAGGGCGGTTACCGCAGTAACCGGACCGGTTACCAACGGTAAGAAAATCCATGGGCATGCTTATGTGGGTTAATTGGACCTAAACTCCTAAAGTATGCCTTGTATCGGTAATTACCATCGGTAAATTACGGGCTAAATACGGAAATCTTCGAAAATGGCCGGAAGAGAGCAAGGCAAAATCATTTTCACTTTTGTTTTTTTATTATTTTTACCGATACCGTTTCTAATGTTTTGGTTACCACTACCATTTTCATTTAGGTCTAAAAATCGGAAAACACTCAAAAACGGTTTTGGAAAAATCGGAGATTATCATTTTCGTTTTCATCTCTGAACGGAAGGGCCAAGAAACTAAATGAAACTCGTTGTAGGACCAAATAAGCAAGTTCAAAAGAAAAAAGGTCTAGAAACTAAGCACAACTTCTTTTAGGATCAAATAACTAATTTTCTCATCTATGTATAGGTTCATTGTAGACAGGTTCATTATAGATGTTGAAGTTCACAACAGACAATCATCTGATATGGAAATGCAGAGTACCCTGAGTACCAATAAAAATCAAGGTCGTTAATCGTGTGGCAAGTTCTCAATTCTCAATAAGATAGTTGCACAGAAGAGGTAAATTACGCCAACTGTGTTGGTGACATTTATATCTCACCATTTCAATTTCTAGTAGCGAGTGGTGCATTTTTATAGGTCATCATTATTTATTTATTTATTTATTGAATTTGCCAAAAAAAGAAATATATGAAAATAAAAATTTCTCCACTCATGTTTATCCCATCTGGGCTACCATGGCAACGCTGGAGGCCGAACTGGGCTTAGAATGTGTTTTGTACAGTGGGCCTAGAGTGTGTTGACCCACAATAGCGAAGGCACCACCATTTGCCGTTTCCGTCCCGTTTACATCACCGAGCAGCAGCCGAGAAGAAAAACTCCAGCCGCCGAGCTCAGCCGCCGCGACCGCGACCGGGAGCGGGGAAGATGGCCGACGGCAGCGCCTCCGCCTCGCCGCCCTCCGTTTCTCCGCACCACCAGTACCACCGCGACGCCATCAAGTCCTCAGGTGCACTCTCGCGCTTCCCTCCCGTCTCCTCCCGCCTGGTCTTGCTTTGTCATCGCTTCGAACACTAGGCGCGCGCGGCCGTGCTAGAAGCCCTAACCTATACTGTATAGACTCCCCCCTGAGCTCTCGTGGCGGCGCTGTTGCTGTCGAAACGAGGAGCGGTGAGCACCCTAATTGCTCTACTGACTACTGCTGTTGCTTATCTGGGAAGACCTTCGCCTACACCAGGGTTCGATAACTGTTTGCTCGAGCAGCCGTGCTGATTAGAATCAGGACTCATCTAATTAGCAGGTTCAGGTGGCAAGGAATTTGGTTTGAGGGGTTATTCTGTAGTGAAGGGAGCCTGGCGAATTTGCATGGCAAACAGTTTACAATTTGACATGTGTGGCTGTCTGGCTGAAAATTAAGCAGTGGCTACTGCTACCTCCTGTAGGTAGCTGCTAAATCCCTTGTGAAGTATTATAGACTCGTGTTATTTTTATTAGGGCGAGCAATTACTTAAAGTTCCATTGCAGTGTCACGTTCACCACCACTAATATTGCTATTCGATTTTATATTTATGATTATAGCTGCATAAGTTATGCGAGTAATGAAACTAGGGTAGTACGTTAACCTTAGACTGTTTGATGTTGGTGTTGAACAGTAGAATGGAATTATATATAGGTTAACTCTGTAGCATCCTAAATTAATCACGTGGCAAAAAACAAAAAACCTATTGCAACGTTGCAGAAAAAAAAAAAGAGTAACATTCGCTGGAAGTCAGTTAGGCTCTTAGGCCTGTCGTCTTTTAAATTTTGGCGGGCGCACCGTTACAATTGGATGCTTAAATTATTAAATGCTTTGTGGTAGTAAAGTGGGAGAAACCTTTTGTCTAAAAAAGCGTTGCAGAAAAAAGAACGTATCATGGTGCATCCTACTTCTTATGGATCTTATTGCTATTCAGTATTGCCTCTAAGGCCTTTAGTTGGATGTATGTCTGGTTGCAGTGCGCAATACAGCTGCTAATCGGAGGAGGGAGCAGGCTATTGCAATAGGGAAGGAAAGAAGGGAAGCTTTGATGCGTGCAAAGCGTGTATGTCGAGCTCCTCTTTCTGGAAGTGATGAGGTTGCAGCAGAAGATGGTGACATGGTTATTGATGAGGGGAAAGCAGATCTTGGGGCTAGAACAACTCAGGCTGTTGAGGAACTGAAATCTGCTTTGTCAAGCCAGTAGGTGCCTTCAATCAATAAAATTTTCATTTATGTTAATATAAGCTAATTCTTAGTGCACTCTTTAATATCCTGAATATATCATACTGCTATCTCTTTTCTCAACCAAATGACAGCCATCGCCGTGAATTATTCCTAGTCTTGGTTTTGAGGTCGCATCCTGTATCGCATATACAGGAGGTAAAAATAGTTTGGTTATGATGCATTGACAGAATAGTTTTGACAATCTCTTGAACATCTCATTTCATATGTAAAACCCTATGTGGTCATTTGATATGATTTAAAGACATGAACCCAATTTCACAGTTGTTTATTTGTGATCCTGCTTCTGTTTACTTATTTTTGATATTTTTCGCCTTGGAAATTACACATCAGCTAGCTGTAATGGATAAACTTAATTCAAGCACTCTCAAATTTAACTACTAGAATAATACGAAGCGCATATTAAAAGTACTCCGGTTTTGAATTATATGTTTTACGGTTACTCTTAGGGGAAAAGGGGCACAGAAGAGGAAGACAGAGGTTCTTCGTGCTTTAAGGCGTTTGTTGTCCCAGTCTGAAGTACCTCCAGTTGATGCAGCAATTAAAGCTGGAGCAGTCCCTCTGTTAGTGCAGTATCTGTCGTTTGGATCATCAGATGAACAAGTTGAGCACACTCTTCTTATTGTTCCATAGCTCTAACAGTACAATTAAACTGAGTAAAATTTGGGTGTATTGATCATTCGCATGGTAATTGAATAGCTGTACTCAATTGATCTTTTCTCTTATCACATTCTTCATGTTTTTTAATTGCAGTTGCTAGAGGCAGCTTGGTGCCTTACAAACATAGCGGCCGGGGAACCTGAGGAAACTAAATCCTTACTCCCTGCTCTACCATTGCTCATTGCTCACCTTGGTGGTTAGTTTTCTCTTATTTTGTTGGTCAAATGTAAATAGTGTTCACTGCCACTTCCATTTGTCTCTAGAACACATAATTCTCAAGAATGACTTCTTAATCTCCCTATGTCTTTTAGAGAAGAGCTCCACACTTGTCGCGGAACAATGTGCATGGGCCATTGGGAATGTTGCTGGTGAAGGAGCAGAGCTGAGAAGTACATTACTTGCTCAAGGTGCTTTGTGGCCTCTTGCCCGATTAATGCTGTCAAATAAGGGTTCGACAGCAAGAACTGCTGCTTGGGCATTGTCAAATCTCATCAAGGTTGTATTGATTAAGTCCCTCTCTTGCTTGTTATGCCACAGTTGTCTCTTTACCAAGAGCATTTTAGTAATTAGAAGGAATTAAGTATAAGATTAAACTTGAAATAAGATAAAGCCTTTCTAAGATGGTACCACTGTAACAGTTTACTCCCTCCATTCTGTTCAGTTGTCCTAACTCCTAAGTCAAACCATCCAAAGTTTGGCCAAGTTTATTGAAAAGAACATGAATATTTACGATATCGTGGGGTAAACTGTGAAAAATACATTTCATGATAATGTATCTAACTTAGCTCATTTGATATTATAAATTTTCATGTTCTGTTCAACGAACTTGGTTTTTCAAGCCATATCTGTGTTGGCAAGTTTAGATTATTTCCAAAAATAAAAATATTTTAAAACCTTGTATGATTTATATATACTAAATTGCTCCAACAATGGGATCCTAGTATTCGAATGATGGCTTGTTTTGGCGATTTTAGATGCCAATTTAAAATATTTCAAGAGAGTGCTATTTTAAGGTTGAGTCAACATCACACAAGTATATAACCCATACAAACAAACCGCTGGGAAGTGGGAACCCATCTGGTTGCTAAAATCCTTGTGCGCTCTTGGATTTGTCCAGAATTTGGTAAATGACACCCTGCCGATGGGCTTATTAGGTGTTTCTACATATGTTTGTAACTGCGCACCAAGCTTCATTTGCTGAAACATTTGTTTGTCTTATATCCCAGGGGCCTGATTCCAAGGCTGCGAATGAGCTTATTGGCATCGACGGCGTACTGAATGCAATCACACGAAACTTGGAAAAAGCGTATGTGCCACTTTATGGATATCTTTTAATTTTGCATTACTTCTGTGTACTGTCTAGCATTCAATAACTTGACTTTTGAGAACTCAAGTAGAGATACGGCTGTTCTGACTTCTGATGCTAGTTTCTTGCTTGCTACAAAAAATACCAGTTATTTGCCCCTTGTTCTTAGTCCCATGAACTAAATTCTTTTTTTAGCTTAATTAGGGATAGTTTCATTTTTTTCTTTTTTGGTGAGGGTATTTAGATTCACTGGCATAGACCTGTATCTTCACTCCATGGCCGATCTTAGAGATATATGCTGGAAGGGGCTCATTCTCCTTATTTTGTATCTGTCGAGCCTGGGCTGATCCAGTGCCACAGCCGCCCCAAGACTTCATAAATCATGATCATGTTATAGTAACATGTCCAATCTCTGATCCCATGCTGGCTGCTTTGTGGAATCTTCTCTTTTGCTTTTTTTCTGGTCCTTGTCTTATGTTTGGGATGTTTCCAAAATTAACTTCTGTTTGTTTACATCATCAACTACTAAATCTATCAATCCACATGCTTGCTTCGCTCATTTCTGCTGCTGCTGAGTTGTTTTGGACCCTTCAGGGATGAAGAACTTGCAACTGAGGTGGCATGGGTAGTGGTCTATCTTTCAGCACTTTCAGAAAAAGCAACCAGCCTAATAGTAAGAAGTTCTGTGCCACAGTTGCTGATCGGGCGCCTTCTAGCATCTGAAA
This sequence comes from Cymbopogon citratus, assembly GCA_031170775.1. Taxonomy (NCBI): domain Eukaryota; kingdom Viridiplantae; phylum Streptophyta; class Magnoliopsida; order Poales; family Poaceae; genus Cymbopogon; species Cymbopogon citratus. The sequence goes on from DXKC01006387.1 coordinate 5,086, forward strand.
ACTTGCAGTTGCTCATTCCGGTACTATATTTGTTCCTCCATCGCAAAATTTTCCTTGTGGCTATTCTCAGTTTCAGAACTTTCCCTAAAATGAAACACCTATTAGTTGGACAGCAAACTATTCTATATTCTAAATTGGTACTATCTGTTTGTCAGGATATTTTTGTATGAAGGTGCTAATAATGATTTCTAGACAGTACAGATTTGCTGTTAATGTACATTGTACAAATTGGCAGCTGCTTGTCAAGGATCATTTTCTCTTGTAACTTTAGAATTATCTAGCAACTTGTAAATATATAGCCAGTGTATGTGATTTCACATTACACACAGATTGACTTTTCTACTTCAAAATAGGTACTCCGCGGTTTAGGAAATCTTGTAGCCGGTGATGGTTACATGGTTGATTCAGTCCTAACTGTTGGAAACAGTGTCACAGGTTAGCTCATAATTGGATAGTCCTTTATAGCTCATTGTATATGAGCACCATATTTCACTTGTAGTGATGTTTGTCATCAGCTAACAGCTTGCCGTTCTAGACTCTAGAGTATGTGTTAGTCTCCAAGTACTAAGTTACAAACTAAACATTTGTTCCAGATCAAGCCTTATCAAGTCTTATCAAGTGTTTGAAGAGTGACAATAGGGTTCTCAAGAAGGTATGCTGCTCTTTCATTGCTGACTAAGTTCATTTTAATTTGAACTTTAGAAGCTCATAATTCTTTGGTTTGTCTTGTCTTTTTTTTTTTCTTTTGACTGCTTTTATAGGAGGCATCATGGGCTATGTCAAATATAGCAGCAGGCAGTTTCGAGCATAAGAAACTGATATTTGCTAGTGAGGCGACTCCTTTGCTGATGCACCTCCTCAGGACTGCACAATTTGACATCCGCAGGGAAGCAGCATACACCCTGGGCAATCTGTGTGTTGTCCCAGCAGGCAGTGGCAACCCCCCAAACATAATTGTTGAACGTTTAGTTGCTATCGTAGATGGTGGGGCCCTTCCAGGGTTTATAAATTTGGTGAGATCAGCTGATATAGAGAGTGCCAGACTTGGGCTTCAGTTCCTGGAACTGGTAAGGCAATCTGAGATTTTAATGCTTAAAAGCATTTAGCCATGTCTTTTATCTACTTGCATTAATATCACTTCAAATCTCAAGTCAAATTCATTTTGCAGGTGATGAGAGGATACCCCAACAATCAGGGTCCAAAGCTAGTGGAGGCAGAGGACGGCATCGAGGCTATGGAGAGGTTCCAGTTCCATGAGAACGAGGTGATGAGGAATATGGCCAATGGTTTGGTTGACAAATACTTCGGTGAAGACTATGGCCTGGAGTGAGTTCCTTGTGCCACGCCGATACATCTGGGTACACATCGTAGAGCTGTTCGTGGGTTTGAAATGTAACAGTGCTAGAACAGAAAGATGCCTGTTCATCACGTTTACCATGTAATTTAGTCCTTAATTCTGTAGTTGGAAATGTGAATGTGATTAGTGTGAAACTGACCGTGGACTGGACATGTGAAATATGGATAGCGGAAAATGTCGATAGACTTTGACATCTTGTACAATACGAAATAAATAGACCTGCTGCTCTCTTTCTTTCGCGGCCATTTGCCAATCCAGATTTGAAATTTGAACAGATTGCTTTGTAAGGTTGTATGTGCTGCAACTGCAATTATCAGCTGCTAAAACACTTGCTGTAAGTGGCCGTATGATTTCTAGAATCACTCTTGTTACAGTAGCAGGACGCTAAAATTCTAACAAAATCCCTGGTGGACTAGGAGGCAGAGGCAGTCGTCTTGCTCCCGTCTCTCGCTCGCATTTCGTCGAGCACGTCCCTGGCGGGCGGCGAGACCGTGGCCTCCCACTCGGCGAGGTCGGCCTCCACCTCAGCCGCCTCCTCATGGAGCCCCAGCCGTTTCATCCCGCGCGCCATCACCCTGTACACGTACTCGTCGACGTCGAGGCCGCCCTCCCTGACGGCGGCCTCGTACACCTTCCACGCGGCGCGGCCCCTGGCCTTGGCCACCAGCGCGCGGAGCAGCCTGGTGAGCTTGTACACGTCCTCCTCCCCGTCCACGAACCCGCCGCCGCGCGCCTTCTCCTCCAGGAACGCGTCCACGAGCGCGTCCACAGCGGCCCCGGCCTCGCCGTCCCCCTCGCCGGAAGGCGAGACGGGCGCGGAGGAGACGAAGGTGGCGTAGAGCGCCGGGTCGGGGCGGTACCAGGGCTCGGCGCGGGCGACGTGGAGCGCGGCGAGGGCGAGGGACCAGTGGCCCTGCCGCTGGAGCTCGGCCATAGCGGCCACGAGGTCCGCCTTGAGGAGGCGGCCCAGGGCGGAGGCCGCGGCGGCGGAGGCGGCCGCCGGCGAGCGGTCGGCGGAGGTCAGGCGCTTCAGGGATTGGATCGCCAGGATGGCCTCCGTCGAGAGGGAGCGCCCGCGCTGGAGGGGCCCGCGGTTGTCGCGCGGCCCGCAGGTGATGGAGACGCGGGTAGGCTTGTGCGTGGCACTGCATCCGGGCTTCGCGCTTGGGTTACGGGTGGGGCGCGGGACGAAGAGGAGAGACGCCATTGGAGCGAAGCGGGGAAGCCAGCAAGCGGTAGGAGAAAGGGGAACCGAGGAAGAAGGTGGAGGGCTGGAGGCTGCGGATTTGACGCCGTTGGGAAACGACCGTGGGCCGTGCCTTACCTGGCCCGGTGCCAGTGGCCCATGCCTGGCACGGGCCGCTGCTGGGTCGGGCCATAGGGGGCACGAATGCTCATCTACTGGAATCATGGCAATCATTCAGAATCAGAATCGGGAAGCGAGCGATAGTTCGTTTGGTCAGGCGCTCCAGTTGCGAGGCCAGCCATCGCGGCTCGAACCGCGATTCCACCGGGGTTTTTTTCCATTTATGCTCCGGATTTTCCGGTTTAATCTAGGATTTACACATGCGTACGCGTTAAGTGGTACTGCACCTGTCCCGTGCACCGAAGGTCTCCCATATCTGTCTTGTATATGTATAAGGACGCGAATCGAGATGACGAAACAGCAGTATACTGTGGCCACAACACCCAACCACCTGCGCATGTTTCCCCGGCCGGCGCCATAATTGGCTCACTTGCCTGTTGCCTCCATAAATCCGTGCTTCTAGGCCTCCACTGTCCACTCCTCGTACAAGTGTGTGTTGTTGCTCTGCATCAGCTCTTCTCCCCCAACCAGGAACCAGTCCAGCACTGACGACACTCCCCCTGCGAGAGCCAATGGCGGCCGCCACTGTCCTGGCCGCAATACTGGCGATGTCCTGCTACTGCTGTGCCGCATCGTCTGACACCAAAGCCACCACCACGACATTGACGGCGGCGGCGGAGTCGGACCGCATCGACAGGCTGCCGGGCCAGGCGCCGGTCAACTTCTCCATGTACTCCGGCTACATCACGGTCGACGCCGCCGCGGGGCGGGCGCTCTTCTACTGGCTCATGGAGGCCTCCGGCGTGCCGGCGGAGTCCGCGCCGCTCGTGCTCTGGCTCAATGGCGGGCCCGGGTGCTCCTCTGTCGGCTACGGCGCTATTGAGGAGCTCGGCGCCTTCCGCGTCAACCCGGACGGCACGACGCTCTCCTTGAATCCCTACGCCTGAAACAAAGGTCCAGTTTCGATCCCCCCAGTAAAGCTAGCTTGTTATTATTACTCCATGTTTGTCATGGCGGTGATGATGTATGGATTGGTTTGCTTGCAGTGGCGAACGTGCTGTTCCTGGACTCGCCAGCCGGCGTTGGCTACTCCTACACCAACTCCAGCAATGATCTGTACGCTTCCGGTGACAACAAGACAGGTGTATTGCAACACACACAATCACCATTTCTCAAAAAAAAAAAAAAGCATCAGACTCTAATTACTGACAATGACTTACTGCACTTCAATTCACTCCAAATCCAAATGATATATATTTTTCACAACATGAAAGAAACAATGACATGATCATTTTTTCACAGAAACTTTTTTTTTTTGCGATTATTTTTTATAGAATCAAGGAAATATAAAAGGGTTAAGTACACTTTTTTTTATCGCTCCCGCGGCACTATGGCCTTGGATTCATTAACTTATACTCAGCCAAATCGTGAGCACCCAAACTTTTTACAAACTCTGAGAGGGGGGGTCAAGCCAAAACTGGTATTGACCTGGGTCCCAAGACAGGCCTTTACTAGCAAGTTCATGAGCAAAGGAATTACAATTTCTAGGAATTTTGCAGAGCTCAAAGTCCTGAAAGCTATCCCCAAGCAGCGCCTTGATATCTTTGTAGTGGCCACCCTCCCCCCCCCCCAACCCGATAAATCAAAAACCGATGACGAGATCGCCTCCTTGAGCTCTAAGCAATCAGTCTCCACTGTCACCTTTGACATGCCGAATTGAGCTACAGCTTCCAGCGCCTGCTTGCACGCCATCGTCTCTGAGAGAAGTGCATCATGAACTGGACCCAAGCTGCCCATTCCCGCCAACACCACATCTCCTGCATGATCACGAACTGTGAAGCCCCAGGAGCCCAACCCGGACCCCGGACTAAAGCTCCCATCGAAGTTAATCTTGAGCCAATCATCCCTTGGTGGAGACCAGCATTGGCCAGCCACCATAGACGGATCCAGACATCCCCGGCTGTTGATCTGACAAATCCCATCGTAGCCTCACAGGTTGGCATCAGTTCCCCGGCGTTAACCTTGATTCTTACTGCCCACCACCGCCATAATAGAACGCATATCAGCACGCACGTATCCTCTCTCAGCTGCATCACCTCCGAGACAAAATTCTCAACCGTGGTGGCCTGGAGCAGTTGGGTTCTGAACACTTCTAACCCCAGCCCACGCCAACATTTGCGAACCACCTTACACTTCAAGAAACAGTGAGCCCTATCTTCATCAAACATAGAGCACACCGGGCACCGAGTGTCCAACTTAATCTTCCTCCTCTGAATATTCAGCTTGAGAGCCAAGCTGTTATGGGCCACACGCCATATGAATTGTTTGATCTTTGGTGGTCCGGGAAGCCGCTAGACCTTCTTCCATGACCAAGAACTCAAGTCAGCCTGTTCACATGAGGACTCTCCACGCTGCTTCACCTGCTTTGCCCTGGAGTCATCATCCAGCACATGGTAAGCTGATTTAAATGAAAAAACTCCTTTCTTATCATAATGCCATGCCATCGAATCTTCACAGTCTAGGTGCACTGGAGTAGCCAAGATATTTCTGACGTCCTCCTTCCAGAACAAGTCTTTCACCGGATCCACATCCCAAGTACCAGTGTCTGGATCGATCAGCTCCGAAACCTTTGACAGTACTATGTTGCCTCTTGGTGTTCTAGGATGGCGTGAGAGGCATGATGGAAGCCATGGGTCCTCCCAGATCCGAACCTGCGCACCATCACCAATTCTCCAAATGATTCCTTTCTCCATCGCCCGCAATCCCCTGATCAAGCTGCGCCAAGTACACTTTACAACCCTCAACTTACGCAAGAGTTCGAATTTCAACCTCAAAGTATGAAACCAGACAATTTACATCCTCGAACTTACGAAACCGGACACTTTACCCCCTTCCCCTGTTCCATCCTGGTTTTCTAAATGGGCCGGCCATTCACTGGCTGGTTTCACCCTAGTTCAGGCAGTCTGCCCGATAATGCTAAAAAAAAGGCAGTCTGCCCGACTGCCGATGCCGACACCTCTTCTCTCTTCCCTCCGACACTGTCTCACCGTGCTCTATGCAGCTCCCCACCATGGTACGCTGCCCCGCCTTTCTTCGCGTGATGCCGCGTCCCCTCTCTCCCCACGACGCTGCAGCCGCTACGCGTGTGCCGTGTGCGGGATGCGGCGGCTGGGCGTCGACAGCGTTCGCTGCAGGGGTGCGCGGCTTGGCTCCAAACGACGTGCGCGGCAGGGACCTGGCGTGCCGCAGCGGGTGACCGCCGGCGGGGGATAGACTGCTTGTTGCTCGTTGCTGTACTGCCAGTCGTCCAGAGGTGAGTTGGTAGTAATTGTCAGGACTCATGGATTTCGAAGGAATCACTTGTGCATAGGGATTGTGAATCGGATTAGATTAGGATTTAGGGTGATGGCACTTTAGAGTAGTTTATTATGCATAGGGATTCGATATTGTTGTTTAATCTTAGGGATTGGTATTGTAGAGTGGTTTATGCATCGGCATATGCTTAATGCGGCACATATAATATTATGTTATCCGTATGAGTAAAATGCACTATATGCCCATAAACTTGCACAGCTATGTCAAATAGGTCCATGAACTTCAAAACTAGATATCTGGCCCCTCAAACTTGCGAACCCGTTCACTCCAGGTCCAAATGCAAAACCAGTCCGGTTTTGTTGGTGGTTTTGCATATATGGTACTTCATATGAGCTTGTTTTCGTGATATCACTACTACATGTGGCACTCCAGTGATCCAGTAACAAAACTTTATAGCCACGATGAGATGATATCACCAAAACAAGCTCACATGGAGTGCCACATGTGCAAAACCATCGACAAAATTGAACTGGTTTTGCATTTGGACCGGGAGTGAATGGGTTCGCAAGTTTGAGGAGCCAAATACCTTGTTTTGTAGTTCACGTACCTATTTGACACTGCTGTGCAAGTTTGTGGGCCTTCAGTGCATTTTACTCTATCGATATTGATGTCAATGATATTTATGATGCCATGTTTTAGAAGGCCCGTTCAGCTCAAAACCAGGGTGGAAATTGCAGAGGGGTAAAGTGTCTGGTTTTGTAAGTTGAAGGACAGTTTATCTGGTTTCATACTTTGAGGTTGAAATTCGTACTATTGTGTAAGTTGTGGGTTGTAAAGTGTACCTAACCCAATATAAAAACCACTAAGGATACATATTTTCTTGAGGTCTGACCCGGCCCTAAGGTATTTGTGCCGACCACCAACGATATATATAGCCAAAAAGAACTCAGGCCCTAAGGTATGTGCCTACCACCAAGGATATATATAGCCAAAAAAGCACTCTTGCAGGATAATCCCATTACACAATTTTTGAATGTGTGTCAGTTGAATCAAACTTGCAACCTAAGATTTCGCGTGAACCTCATCTACCACTACACTCCAGTTACTTATGACAAAATTAAGAATTCTTTGCTTTTGTATTCAGTTTAGTAATCTGTTGTGAACCTAATATTTCATTCCTACATGCTATTCTTCCTTGCATAGGAGGTTAATTTAGTAATCTGTTGTGCCCTGTTGTATGACATTGATATCTCAACAACCTATAAACACATCTATATACATTGCGTATATGTACATGTTCCAATATCAATGAGAAATGAGTTTGATTACCCAAATTTGCTCTTATGGATGTTTCTTGTTAATGTTGTTGTACAGCTCATGACTCATATGCTTTCTTGATAAATTGGTTGGAGCGGTTCCCGCAGTATAAGTATCGTGATTTCTACATTATTGGAGAGAGCTATGCAGGTGAACTACCATAAAAATTGGCTAACTCTATATATGATAGAGATTATGCAGCTAGTGGTATATCTAGAGATTAGATATACATACCTCCAGCATAATTGTTGCAGTGATTCTTTATCAGGCCACTATGTCCCTCAACTGTCTCAGGTAGTGTATCAAAACAATAAAGGAATTGAGAATCCAACCCTAAACTTCAAAGGTTTCATGGTTAGAACTTCTTCAGCTTAGATTGTTTTATGCTCCCTTAATTAGTTTGCTCATTTCTAGTTAGAAATAACCAATTTGTCTGCCAATGATCTAGGTTGGAAATGCAGTAACTGACGATCACCATGACTACATGGGCACATTTGAGTATTGGTGGACACATGGGCTTATCTCCGATGAAACTTATATGAAGTTGTGGTCCACTTGTAAATATGATTCATCTGAGAAACCCTCTGAGGAATGTGAAAAGATTTATGAAGTTGCCTATGATGAGCAAGGGGATATTGATTTCTATAGCATCTACACGCCTACTTGTAAGAAGACTTCACTAGATAAGCGCAGGCTAATAAGGGGAAGAATGGTATGTTTGAGTTGCCACAAAAATTTATGGTTCCCTTATAGCTAATGGTACTATTGTATACTAAATTAGTGTAGCAAAATAAAGGCTAAATGTTTCTGATTATTGTGAGAATCTCTAGATTTATCAGCTCATGCATAATTACTACACATTTGTTCAAATGTTTTTTTTTTTCGCGATCACGTCCGTCCCACATTTGTTCAAATGTTTGTTCAAATGTAGCCCTGGTTGCCCAGAGGATATGATCCCTGCACCGAACTGTACTTCACAAAGTACTACAACATACCCAAGGTGCAGGAAGCTTTCCATGCCAATGTTACTGGAATACCATATGCGTGGACAGGCTGCAGGTTGGCTCAATTGCTTTCATCTTGTTTAATTTTAGGTCGCGCATGATAATTTTCACTCAACTCCACTGAATATTTGCAGTGACCCAGTATATGATTATTGGGAAGATTCACCAAGGTCCATGCTTCCTATATACCGTGAACTTATTTCGGCAGGCCTAAGGATATGGGTCTTCAGGTACATTGGATTTCTGTCGTTGAGAGCATGGCTTGCTAGCTATTGTGCATGTCGTACAGTGAATTGGTAAATGTGTGTGGAATTTAACCTTCTCGATCTTACACTGAACAATTTAATTTGGCAGCGGCGATACTGATTCCGTCGTCCCTCTCACTGCGACAAGATACTCCATTGATGCGCTCTCTCTACCAACGATCACAAAGTGGTATCCTTGGTACTATGATGAAGAGGTCAGTCTGGGAGATACCACCACTGCATCAACTCTGACAGTCCCATTACCCTCAGCTCTCAGCTACATACACTAAAACCATGTCTGTAATTTTTTTTAAACGAGTTTAAACCATGTCTGTAATGGTGTGGATCTTGCTTATCTGCACGCAGGTTGGTGGATGGTGCCAAGTGTACGAGGGTTTGACACTGGTGACAGTCCGAGGTGCAGGGCACGAGGTTCCCCTGCACCGTCCACGGCAGGGCCTGAAGCTCTTCGAGCACTTCCTGCGAGACGAGCCCATGCCCAAGCCTGTTGAGAGCGTCCAATCGTTCTAGAAATTGTTTCTCGCTTGGCATGATGAATAAGGCCGGACTTGGCAACAAGCCACTCGTCACATTCGCCACCACAATTTCAGGTGGACATGCATGATGTTTCCACCTGTTGTGCACTCGTCCAATCAATAATCGGACGTTGGCCAAACGTTGCACTCCTTTTAATTTTCAGATTCAGAAATAAGCACAGTAAAATGACGCTCGTTAATTAAATTGAGCTGATTGTATCTTGGCTTTTGACTTATTAATACCACTCCACGTGGCACGCTTTCACGTTGGATTATTGATATTGTGGTTGCTCCAGAAGTTGTAACTAAAGTTCGGTAGGGTTTAGCTTCTAGCTTCTCTGAAGCCGATTCTACAAATGCTTGCCAAACATTTCGAAATACAACTGGACTCCGGTGGGGAGTTGACGTGCATGCAGGAGTAAATTTTTAGGCTGATCCCTTATTTATCTTATTGCTAAAGCACAAGTCTAAGGTCTCACCTCGTCCATGGTCGTTGTCACATGAGTTATGGTGTGCTGTGTATGGTGGGTAGGGGGTTTGGTTTTTTAGGTGCATGAGAAGGTCTTCTTTTTAATGCAATACCTAAAGGTTGTTTTCCTAATTTCTCCATTCATACTACTAAATGAGTTTTAAATTATAATTCATTTGACTTTTTTATCCTAAATTTAACTACTCGTTTAATTTAAAAATTTGTGCAAAATGTCACTTCAGAATCAATTCTTGCCCGCTTCCTATCCTGCTCTCATACACTAGAATCAATATATCGGAGAATCAAGAAGTGAAGCTCAAGAATCAGGAAAGGAAGCTCTGGCAATGGGGTGTTGGGTCCTCCTCTAGTCACCCTTTCTAGAGTTCACCCATTATTCAGTAGATGCGGGTGAAAAATGCTAATAAACGAGACCAACTAGAACTAAATGTAGGAGCTATTAGCTGAACCAAAACGAAACAGAGCAAGCCAGCCGAGGCGCCGCGAGGCGCCGATGTCAGGCGGGCCACGGGAGCGGTGATAGCGAAGATGCCAGCATGTACAAAGCATGGGCAAGCTCGTCGAATCACACAACTGATCGTGCCTTAGTTGCGTCTAATAAAATAATGCTCGCTAATAAAAATGAGCTGATTGTATCTTGCTTTTCGAGTTTTTTATTATTATACACCCTATTTTAAATCTCCACATGGCACACAAGCACGTTTTAGAAGATCGACGATAGTGGTTGCTTCAAAAGTTCTAAAGATTAGGTTCAAGTTTGATCTGAATTTTATTAGACAACTTCCTCTACATGTGTGCAACAAAATCATCTTTTATGAATCACAGGATAAGCAACTTCCGAGCTGACGGTGTCATCATCTCATTTGTCTAGAATTTGGAAAATTTTGGGTTCAGAAAAAATCTGTCGACAGTTGTATAGAAAAACTTGTGAATGTGAATTTATTAACGAGCCAGCTGCATTTTCGATGACGCTTATAAGAAGTCAGAACTCAGAAGTACTGAAGTAGGCGAAAGAGAACGAGCTCCTAGCACGCCGCACACGACAATGAGCGCTAGAGAAGAGACAGCGCCGGCCGCCGCGCCAGCCGCAGCGCCCCACGTCGTCCTCATCTGCTACCCGAGCCAGGGCAACGTGAACCCCACGCTGCGCCTCGCCAAACGCCTCGCGGCCAAGGGTCTCCTCGTCACCTGCTGCACCACCTCCGGCGTCGGCGCCTGCCTCGTGGCCGCCTCCTCACCGGGGGCCGTGTCAGCCGGCGACGGCGTGCGCGTGGGCAGCCGCCGCCTCCGGTTCGAGTTCCTGGACGACCACGGTAACGAGAAGGACGACCTGAAGCGGTACCTCGAGACATCGGCGCCGGCGGCGTTCGCTGAGCTGCTCGGGCGCCAGGCCGACGCGGGGCGGCAAGTGACGTGCGTCGTCGGCAGCCCGTTCTTTCCGTGGGCCGTCTACGTCGCCGTCGAGGCGGGCATCGCCGCCGCCGTGCTGTGGGTGCAGTCGTGCGCGGTGCTCTCGATCTACTACCACTACGCGCGCGGGCTCGTGGAGTTCCCGCCCGAGGATGATCCCGACGCGCGGGTCACGCTCCCGGGCCTCCCGCCGATGTCCGTCGCCGACGTGCCGTCGTTCCTGCTCCCGTCAAGCCCGTACAAGAAAATCGCCGACGTGTTACTTGGCCACTTGTTCAACTTGGACAAGGAGGCGATGGTGCTCGTCAACTCCTTCACGGAGCTGGAGCACGACGTGCTCGCCGCGCTCCCGGGCGTCACGCCGCGCCCGCCGCAGCTGATCCCTGTGGGCCCGCTCAGGGCTCGTTCGTTTCTGTCATATTCATTCCTGTCCAGGAAAGCTTCCAGGCCCGGATCGAGTTGTTCCCAGTTTGTAACTTGTTCCATGTTGGAACCGATCGTCGAGGATCGACACCGGCAAGTCCTCGGCACCGGCAGGTGGTGACCGTGGACGCTAGAACCCTAGAGCGCGAACGGCGGCGAGTACACAAGATGGAGACTTAGGTTTTACTGCGTAGGGCGCAGCTCCCTCAGATGCATTTCATGTTCTTATATAATGGGCCCAACAAACATCCCCCGCCGCAATCTGCAGCTGCACGGTGCGCCGTGTTTCCCGGAACGCCCGTGCGACATGCACGGCTTGCAGATCACGGCGGGATAAGCCCTCCACACGCGGTCACGACGTTAGTTGGGCAGTCTCCAACTAACCCATGATTCTACGCTAATCTTAAACATGCTGGTAACTAACTAACCAAGCTAATGCACCTACATGCGGATACATTTGTCCCTTGACACGATTACAAGGATGCAACTCAACATTTCACCCCCTAATCGTGACAGACGTTGCTGACTCCCAGCTGTTGACGTAACTCGACGAACTTGATTCTGCCCAATGGCTTCGTCAGTATGTCCGCCAACTGTTTATCAGTGCTGATGTGCTCCACCTCTGCAACACCTTCGCTGACACACTCGCGTATGTAATGATACCGAGTGTCAATATGTTTGGTTCTCTCATGATATACTGGATTCTTACTCAGCTCAATGGCTGCCTTGCTGTCCATGAGTAGCCTAAAACTTTGCAGTCGTTCTCCTGTGAGATCTGCAATAAGCCTGCTCAGCCACACCCCTTGGCATGCTGCTGAAGCCGCAGCAATATACTCAGCTTCACAACTTGACAATGAGACAACTCGCTGTTTCTGAGAAGTCCAAGTCACAGCATTACCATTCAGGAAGAACAGGATACCTGACGTGCTTTTCCTCTTCTCTAGATCACCGGCATGGTCACTGTCAGAGAAACCCAACAGTAGCTTCAGATTTGAACGTGGTCCACAAGTATATCTGCAACCATACTCAGAAGTGCCTGCAATATATCTGACTATCCTCTTGATGGCCAGCCAGTGTTCTGCAGTAGGGCTCTCCATGAACCTACTGACCATCCCAACCGAGTAGGCTAGATCAGGTCTAGTGTTCACCAAATACCTTAAACTGCCAACAATGCTTCTGAATTTTGTCACATCTCTCACCAGATCAGGTTTCCCAGGTAACAACTTACAGTGTTGCTCCATTGGAGTGTCCACTGCATTACATCCCTTCATACCACACTGCTCGACTATCTTCTCGGCATATGCTTTCTGACAGATGGTTATGTCACCAGGCTTCTGCCTCACCTCCATCCCCAAATAATAGCTTAGCAAACCCAGATCACTCATACTGAAAGTTCTGCACATCTGCTGCTTGAACTCAAGAATACTCTCGGTATTTGGCCCACAGATGATGATATCATCAACATACACCCCCAGAAGCAGCAAAGTATCTCCACTACCTCTTTTATAGACTGCATGTTCTTCTTCACTTTTACAGAAACCCAGCTTGATCAGTTCTGCATCTAGCTTTGCATTCCAGGCTCTAGGCGCCTGCTTCAACCCATAAAGAGCTTTTTTCAGTTTTAAAACCTTGCCTGAATGCCTCGGGCTATGGAAGCCTGGAGGTTGCTGTACATATACTTCTTCCTGTAACTCGCCATTGAGGAATGCAGATTTGACATCCATGTGATGTACCTCCCACTTCTCGCTGGCAGCTAGTGCTAGAAATAATCTGACTGTCTCCAGCCTAGCAACAGGAGCGAACACCTTCTCATAATCCACCCCATATCTCTGAGCATACCCTTTTGCTACTAGTCTAGCTTTGTATTTCACAATGTTACCCTCAGGACCCCTTTTCACTTTGTAGACCCACTTCAAACCGATTGCCCTATGACCCTTTGGCAAATCAGTATAGTACCATGTACTGTTCTCTTCTATTGACTGCAGCTCACTTTTTATGGCTTTCACCCAGCAATCATTTTCAAGAGCATCATCAACATCTTCAGGCTCATCAGCTGCTAGCAAACACATCCCACTGTACTCATAGTCATGCATCTCTTCAGTTGAATCTAGGAGATTAGAGATCATTCTGAACCTGGTTGGTCCTCCATGCGACTCTTCTGAATATTGACTTGGTGGTGTTGCCCAGTGTACAGCTGGTACCTGACTTGATTGTGGAGTGATTGGTGAGTTCTGGAATGCTTCATTTGGAGCCTCATTCTGAATCTGCTCACCAGCCTCACTTCCACCATTGCCTGCTGCTGAAACAGCAGCTCCTTCACCTGTTGTCGGATTTTCATCAGACGCTTCATAGTTTACAACGAAGCTGTCTGACGGAGCACTTGTGCCGCCTTCAGCATCAGTCCAATCCCAGGGCTGTTTCTCATCAAATATGACATCTCTACTGATCACTAATCTTTTTGTAGAGGGGTCATAAAATCTGTACCCCTTTGTACCTGACTCGTAGCCAATAAAGATCACCTTGCTACTTCTGTCAGATAGTTTCTGAACTCCTGGACCGACCTTCTTTACATAGGCCACACAGCCAAAAACCCTCAAGTGATTTACCCTTGGTTTGCTTCCATGCCAAGCTTCGAAAGGTGTTATGCCGTCCAGACTCTTTGTAGGAGATCTATTCAGCAAATACACAGCAGTGCACACTGCCTCACCCCAGAATTCAGGTGGTACCTTCATGGTCTTCAGCAAGCACCTTGCCATTTCAATGACAGTTTGATTCCTTCTCTCTACCACCCCGTTCTATTGAGGAGAATAGGGGGTAGTGGTATAGTGCTTGATGCCACCCTGACTGCATAAGATTGAGAACTGATTGGATGTGAACTCACCCCCCCCCGATCTGTTCTCATAGCCCTCAACTTGCCATTGCACTCAAGTTCAGCTCTGAGCTTGATCTTTTGAAAACACTCTAGAGCCTGATCCTTGGTTTTGAGCATCTCCACCCACATGTACCTGCTAAAGTCATCTACTACCAGCAAGAAATAGGATGCACCCCCTATGGTTCTAGGAGTAATATGCCCACATAAATCAGCATGAACAAGTTCTAAGCCTCTCTTAGCCCTGTAGCTTGACACTTGTGGAAAAGGTTTTCTGTGATGTTTCCCAAGAACACAACTCTCACATACTTTCTCTACCCTTGTAACTGCTGGCAACCCTTCGACCATCTGTTTGTCACTGAGAGCACCCAAGGCTCTGAAATTTAAGTGCCCATATCTAGCATGCCAAAGCCATGACTTGTCCTCTAATTGTGCAAACAAACATACTAGTGGAACTAAACCAAATTTTGCCAGATAAAGACGATTGCCAGTTCTAGGTGTAGATATCAACAGAGTTTGCTCCTGATCATACACACGCAGTCT
>DXKC01006396.1:0-11446 GCA_031170775.1 Cymbopogon citratus
GGGTGTAGAAACTAACAAACAACATTCACAAAGACTTATACAATTTGATAAAGTCAACGAACTATAAACTGAAACAGAAAGAATATAATTTATTTTCTTGATGAATGTGTATTGCGACTGGAGAAAAAAAATAAACATTTAGAGCAGAGGTGAATCTAGGATTTTAGCATTGGGTATGCCCTCAAGAAATTCATATGTAATTTGATAAATCTAATTTAGCAATTTGGTAATGTTTTTCAAATTGAAAACGTGAATATGCTCTTCTTTTGCTTATTAGGGTATGTCGCCGCTGCCTTCTTTGAAGCATGCTGTTTAAAAAGCAATGTTATATTAGAAAGCTGCACAATTATTTAAAAATATAATGCTAAACAATTAAATATTTATTTTTATAAATTTCATTAGCCTTTTTTTAGCATAATATAAATCTCATTAATCACCAATCAAGATTAGAACCTCAGATTATGGGAAAGTGTGGCATATTCTGGATTGCATCGCAATGGGCCTGCGCTTAACTGTGTTGTGTGCATGTGAGACTTTGGGCCCGCCCAACATTGGACTTTGGTTGGTGACGTGATCCAGGGACAAAATTAGTATTTTTAATGATCCAGGACAAATTAGCGAGTGTAACTCGGAGAGGTCGGCTGACCTACAAACCAAATACAATACAGATGGCAGAAATTCTTTTGCCTCCAGAAATTTTCTCTCTTTATAATTAGGTATAGATAGGATAAGAGTTGAGGAAGCTTAAAATAGTTAAAACAGAGCTTCCTTTTTTGATACTAAAATAGTGTTTTCTTTTCTCCAAGAATATTCAAGAGTGAAGAGTCAAGAGATTCTTTTGAATCAAAATAGTGACGTTGGTGGGCTTGGTGGGGAGACTTTTGGCGCCCTGAAAGTTCCCGGGCAATTTTTGTCAAAAACACAAAAAAAGGTCCTGGGCAACAATTTCATAGGCCAACTTGACGCGGGCCTCGGAACGATCTGGGCCGCACTCAACTGCGCCCCATTTTCTCAATTCTCGCATCTCTCTCTGTCACCACACTTCGCCAACCGTCCACTCCCTCCTTCCCCGGCGCACCTCGCCGGCGCCTGCCACCACCGCCAGTGCACGGCCACCCCAATCTTCGTCTCCTTGGCTCCCGCATCCTTCGTTCTGCGCTCGGTGCGTTGGATGCGTGCTGCGCCAAATCACGCGGGAGGGCAGTAAACCCTAGCTAGACCCTCTCGGGATGGAGGCGGCCGCCTCCAGCCTCTCGACGCTGCTCTCCACCTTGCGCGTGGACGGGCCCTGGACGGCGCCGGGAACCTGGGAGTCGGTCATCCCTGAGAGCGGCGCCGCTCGCATGTCAGACCTCGGAGCACGCCGGCGCCTGCAGCCGATCTACGAGCTCGCGTCGGTTACTGTGAGTGAAATCTACCTCTCACCTACTTTGATTGGTTGTAATTTTGAGAGTTTAGCGAGAGTATGGGTACACAGATTGTTTGGGGAACTTTTTTTTCCAGGAAATTCTATGTTGCATTGGACATTTAGCTTTTGGAATCCGCGACTTTCTCTGAAATTGTGCCGTTTTCTGGGCTTGGGAGAGGATCAGTTATATTACAGCTTCATATATGAGTACCGATATATCCCATTCGAAATTATAAGACATTTTGGCTTTTCTAGATACATTGATTTACTATCCTAGACATAGTGTATATCTAATTGCACAGCAAAGGTTATGAATGGTCTTATAGTTTGGAATGGAGGGGGTATTTCTTATTAGGCCGCTGATAAGTGTGAGGATCATCGTTGTTGTGCAGGATGATGCTTTGGTTCATCTGGCCTTGCATGCACTGTATGGTGTCAAATCATCGTTAGATGAGATTGAGGAGCTTTCAGCGCTGTTCTCCTCAAATCCAGCTGACAGGACTTCTAACCGCGTCACAAATGTGTGGTTACGTTCCTCGAGCACCACAGCTGTGGGGAGTATTCTCAAATCTTTACGTTCTACAGGTCTTGCGGTCTTCTTCCTTCAAAAGTTTGTGCACTTTTACCTTTTCCAAAGTCGAGAAACAAATTGTGCAAGCAGAGAAGTTCACGAAGATGAAAATTCTGATGATAAAGACACTGAGCAGCATCGGCCTTACAGTCTAATAAACCAAGCATTTGCAGCAGCAGTTAATAAGGTCCTCGAAGGCTATTTCTGTTCCTTGAATACTTTACCAGCATCAATTAGGCTTAGGCGTTCAGAGGGCCAATCTGGCAAACCTTCCAAGATTTCAGTTGGATTGAGTTGTAATTCCACTTCAGAAGTCACTCTTCTGGAAATTTATCTACACACTGAGGAGTTAAGAAGGCATGTTAAATCCCTTGGAAATATTTGTTTCCCTAAGTTTGCAGGTGTTACATTGTGCCAGGAGGGTTTGACTACTGATGCAAATGTGGAGTTTGAGAATTTCCCACGGGGCACCGATTTGCTTTCCTATTTGTATGTCCATATTCGTGTAAGTCATCATCTTACGATTTATGTTTTGAACACTTTATTTATCAAATCATCTAACTCAAAGGAAATTCCTAGCTCTGCGCTACTGTATGAGTTACACACTTCTTAATGTCTTGTGTTCACATATATTTGTAATAATATCTTAGATCTACACATGTTAATTAATATCTTTCCCATGGAGTGTACATTCATACTGTATGTATGTAGGTTCAGTTACTAGACTGTCTTGTGTTCTAAAAATGTAACCATATTCTCAGGTAGAACTGATTGGCTTGAGCACTCAAGCTCCTATTACATATGCCTAAATTGGAGCAGGGATTTTCAAAGGGAATCTACAGAGTGCCTATTTTTATTCCTCTGAAGTGCCCAAGCTCTTATCTTTTTTTTTTGTGATGGTTGGTGAATATATTAGTAGCTATCTCTTTCATTTCTAATAAGCAAGTCAAGATGGTCGATATTTTTTAGATAGCTCCTCAATTTATTTTCGTTATAATGAAGATTTGATAGTGCTAGCATAATACATCTCCTTCCTTCGGTGTAACACTCCTCACCAAGATCATTTTTTTTTTGTGTGACTAATGTTACCATGCCTTCCTATGAATATGCAATTGCTTAGTTGGTTTCCACCAAATTGAGTGTTTTCTTTTTGTGTGTACTTGATGGCCACAAATTTCCCCTTCTTTGCCACAAATATCGTATTGTGATGTCTTGTTCATTTTGTACATATAAGTATATAAGATAATAGGTAATATGTTGAATGGATTTTTTCATCATTTTGTTTCACCTGAATTTTAGGATGCTGATCCAGTTCACTATGGTCTCCTGAAGTATCTTTTCATTCGTTCCTGTGAGCCATACTTCAACTTCATTAAGTCATGGATTTACCGAGCTTCTGTTGATGACCCATATGAGGAATTTCTCATTACACAAACTGAAAATAAGGGTGCTCAAGGAGTCTCTTGTGACATAACAGATGAGTTTACCCTCTTCCCTTTAAAGGTAAAATGTTAGTTTTTTGGGTGAAGCTTCAAATATAAAAATCTATACTTATTTTTTTCCTCAGTTAATAGAATTTATTGTTACATCAGAAATCAAAACAAAGTAAGCTCTGCTTAAATGAGTCCATAATTACTGTTATTTAATTTAGTATCGTTTTGAATTATGTCTAAGGTCATTTTACCATGCTCTGCTGTCAGCAGGGAAGAAATCATGTATCTGCTCCATGTTTCCTAAAGGAGATATGCCATCCTCTTTTGCGTACTGGGCAGCAGCTTCAAGTGCTCTTGAACCTTCTAAAGTCGTGCAATCTGTCTGCTACTGGAGGAGATGCTTACCCCTCTCGTAATATCATTCATATGGAGGGGGTTCTTCCGTGGTTTGATACACCAATTGAGTCTTCAATGAATTCATTTACATTCTCAAAAAGTAGTGTGGAGGCAGTAACATGCAAAAGGAATGCTATGTACAAGTCGATGATGGAGAAGCTCCAACATTTTTTCTCTAATGTTGAGGTCTAGTTATATTAACTGAATTTCACCCTGCTTTTTATCTCCAACATCTACTCGCTTCCCCAAAAGTCATGCTGATTATATGTTGGGGTTTTTGTTCATTCACCTTCTATTCCTCATAACCTTTGCTTCTGTTTGCAAATATGCTGACAAATGGTTATGTTCCAGGTGATTCCTGTTGATACTGCATCAAACGTCCTACCTAAAAGGACGGACTTTCTGGATACGTCAGTTTCAGACGCTGAGCTGTTGTATGGGGACATCGACTCTGCACTACCTTGCAATACGTATGTTTCTGGATTTATTTGTAGTGCACAGATTTCACTGGAAACAGTTAGCCCATCCATATTTTGGTCGTTCTATATACATCGCACATGTTGTAGACTCATGCCATTATGTGCCCAACGGATGCTGCAAGTCAATCCCTAGTTATAGTCTGACCTTTTCTTCTTATGTTAGGGCTGCAGATGAAAAAGATAGTGATGCTTCTTTGAATTCCGAAGAATCTTCAGATAAAGAGGACCCCTTGGAATCTTCAGAATGCTCTTCTTATACCTCTATGGATGACACAGAAGCTGAGAGTTCTACAGCTTGTGAAACTTTGTCTCGTTCCATGTTCTCATTATACTGTACAAGCACAGATGAAGCAAAATGCTCCTTGGTAACCAGGAAGCTGCTTCCTTCCCAAGCCAGTTCAGTTCACCACGGAATAAATTTTGCAATCCCTATTGATGAGTGCGACAAAGATGAAAGCTTGAGTTGCCAACATGTTCCTGTGCACTCACAGAATACTAAGCATACTGCGTTGCCTGATGGTTTAGAACTGGATTATCAGTATAGTCAGTTTTCCCCGTTTGACAAGTTTATGAAGAGAACCAGTTGTTCATCTGAAAACATCGATTCAGTTGGGGAGTTTGTATTTACTGATTATAAAAGGTCAGCAGAGAAAGTATCACATGGTAATGCAGTTTATCCATTACATTCTGAATCGGGGCCTACTAAACTATCAAACAGTAAAAACAATTGGAAGTTTGGTAATATAAATCAGCCATGGAATACCTGTATTTCTTACAATCTCAGTCAGAACCCCATACTGAAGAATGCGGCTTGTTACCATATGGAGAGTGATGCGCAACAGAAAAGCAAGAGCCAATCACTTGCCAGCTTTGATTTTGAGTCAGTCATGGATCCATGTGAAGTATATTGTGCAAGGAACCCATCCTGCCTTGAAGAGTCTGTAAATGGAGCAGCAACAGTTGTACATCCCAGTACTCAGCCTTATGAACAGCCTGATTGTTCTACCAAGCCTCTTCAAGCTCATACAAGAAGTCAGGCATCCCTTACTTCCTCAGGAGAAATGTCAACAAGAGACAGTCTCCAGAAAAATGCTTCTGGTGGGGCATTCTGGGAGAGATCATTACTATACAATGATAAATCAAAAGAAAAACCAGCTGTGGACTTTAGTTCACAGTTTGATATGCCCCTTGATATAGTTATCGACAAGTGCATTATACAAGAAGTTTTGCTTCAGTATCCTTTTAGCTTTCCTAATCAATAAATCATTTATAGCTTTGGGTGTTTCATGATCAATTGTTATGTTTCATCCTCAGTCATTCTACTATATTGGAGAAGGCTTACTGGCTTAGAGTTTTGGCATTCATGCTACTGTATTTGTATTTGTCATGCAGTTGTCTTTAGGGAGACTGGAGACCTGGAACTTTTTCTTCAGTTCTGTTCTTCGGGCATTTATAGTGCGGATAGTTCCAAGTTTTGTTAGTGTGTGAGCTTTAAAGAGCAATGCAGAATATCAGATAATTTTCTTGAACACTAAGTTCTGATTTATTATCTCTAATTGCTCTTTGTCTAATTTGGCCTTGTCATTTATTAAGTATATACACCTTCTGTTTTACCATTGGTCGACTGCTTCTGTTAGTGAGAACTTTACATACCAAGCTCTTGATAAATGATACTATAGTTTTGTTTTATTTTATTTTGTTTTGAAAAAATTGTCGGTGATTTTTTATCCTAATCATTAACACTCGAAATGCATCTAAGTTTTCTTCCACTTTGTTCCTTAACTTTAAAAGGTATAAATATGTTAGCAGCTTCACGATGAAGTTGCTTGAGGAAGGTTTTGATCTTTGTGCACATCTGCTAGCTCTGCGACGGTACCATTTCATGGAAATAGCTGACTGGGCAGATTCATTTATTGCTTCAATTTATCATAAGGTAATGTTTGTCTAACCTTAGTAGTACTTTAGCCATAGGTTTTTGTTAATCTGTACAAATCCTCTCAAATTTAAACTTCCCCATATGCAGAAATGGTCATTTGTTAAATCTGAGCAGAAAAGATCGGAGATCCAAGGGCTTATGGACTTGGCTTTGCAGAGGTCTTCTTGTGATTCTGATCCTTATAAGGAAAGATTATTTATATACATGAGGGAGCCACCTGTTGATTCTTTTGGTGCTTCTGCATGTGGTAATAATTTCATCTGGGATGCTTCTACCTACTATATCTGCAGCTAGTTTACTAAAGTTCTATTTCTCAGATTGTTAACTGCTTGATTCTTTACTGCCAGGTCTTGATTTGCTGGATGATATCTTGTTGGGTTATAAAGCTGAATGGCCAGTGAATATTTTCATTACACAAGACACACTTAAAATATATGCTGAAATATTCTGTTATCTTCTTCAAGTCAGGTTTGCAGTGTTTTCACTGACTGAAGTATGGAGATTTCTAAAGGTACCTTTTCTCCATTGATGTTTCATCAACAGCATTTCATTCATTTAGATGTACATGCTATGAGAACTTCGACTTCTGTTATTATTTCCTGTGGACTGAACCAATTTTGTTAGTGCCCAATGTTCAGGGAAGTACCACTGTTGACTGATCCTTAGCTAAATTTTCTTATCAAGTAGCTACATCAAGCAGTTTCTTTTGCTCTAGTTCTCATTATAGATCTTGGTAATGCGGCACTTCTTTGGTATGTATGTGAATATATGACTCTTGCTACATTATTACAGGAGTTGACACAGCTCATCAGTCGCTCCAGCAATAGCAGATCTGATATGTTGAAGAAATTGAATTTCATAATGAAAGTGAGGTACTCACTTTGTGAATCTATCTAAAAGTTTGGCACCCAATAACCAACCTTATATTCCTGTTATCAGTTTTATGCTGTCACTGAAGTGCTAGGAATGAAATGCTTTTTCCTAACTTGTTTGATACATTGTTGAATCTTATCTCACTTCTGGAATTCCTTTAGGTGTGTTCATATCATAGTAAAGTAGATATAAAGTTCATAACATATCCAATTTGGCAATTATCCATTCAGTTGCATATGTATTAGTAGATATAAATATTTGAATTGCAATTGCATAAACTAATTTTAGCAAGTCAACAGAGCATACTGAATCTTGCTCATCCTGTTAGCTCATTTCTAATTTCTTGTACTGTGCCCATGAATAGCATTTTTACCTATAATGAACAGTCATGTGGCTCTATTTTGGTTTCTTGCATTAACTGTCTGTTTTTCTTTCTGTTGTATGACTTTATCTAGGCATAAACTTTATCACTTTCTATCAACACTACAGCAGTATCTCCATTGCCATTTATCTGATATATCGTGGCGCCGTTTTCAACATTCCCTTAAAAATCAGGTATAGTATTTCAATCACTATTTCTTGTAAAGCTTCACCCTAAGAGGAATTAATATGTGTTATGCTCTTTCTTAATTTTTCATTAAATACACTTATATGGCTACTAATATTCTGTTATTGCTTAGGTGAGGGATATACTGGATCTGGAGTACGTGCACATGTGTTATATTACTGATGCACTTGACATGTGAGTGAGACCTTAAAAAATTGTTATTTGCTATACTGGCCATGCTTAAGTATACCGTTTGTTCAAATGAAGGGGAACAACAGCAATGTGCAAAACTGGCATTTGTTTCTGCTTTATCTCTTTAGTGGTGTAATTCATTGCCATTAGCATAATATATCATAATAATAATAAAATTAGAGACCTGACTGTTAAAGTTTTGGCTTGGCATTTTGCAATTGATTACATAGTATGGACCTACATCTTTCATGTATGAGTTAGGGTAATAAATAGATTTATAGATGGCATGGGAAACACGAGTACTTAATTGAGTATCCAGACTCAAGGATTGTGTTTAACTTGTCAAAGGATGCTTATTTTCTCTATCTCATTTTCTTGTTTTTCTTATCTGCATGTATCATCCTATTTAGATTTGATTTGGATCTCTCCATTTGTAATTAGGTTTGGGTATGTAGAAACAAAGTAGATTTGTCTAAGATTTTCACAAGACTGCGGCTCTACTTGGTCTTATAAATATGCAACTATAATTCATGACCGAATTCTGTCCTGGAGACCATATGCCTATGTCCACGATGACACTTATTGTGATTGGAGTGCTTTTTGTTCTCGAACAAGCTGGAGAACTGTATATCTTTGTATTTTAAGAAGAAAAAGGGGGCAAGAACCTTACAACACACATCCATGTACTCATGTTTCTAAGAGTACATTCACACCCTAACTGTGATTGGAGAGTTTTCATGTCAGTAAGTCAAGCCTAGACACCCTGGTACTGACTAGACAAACAGGTCGACTACTCGGATCACTAGAACTAGTCGGTGGCAGAGGCACAAAGGCACAAATATAGATTAAATATTCCAGAGTTAGTAGCAGTGTAGCACTAGCGAAGTAGCAATCTAACATAGCAGCATATGCAGAGCACAATATCACATTATATCACTAGAACTCTACTGGGTTGTGGCCTCAAACTGAAATGGGATAAAATTCCTAGGCCAACTCACTGAGGTCAAGTTGTCCATGCCTAATTGAGCTACCAGTTGTAATTGGCCATCGAGTAGTCATGAGACTGGTGAACTAGTCACTCTAGTCGAGTTGCTGCACCAAGTCAACACCCACCAACCGACTGGTGAGTAATTGTCGAGTAATCACAATTAGTTGGATGACTTAATAATACTGGATTGCACTCGATGGAGTACATGCTTTACAACGTGCCAATTATTATCTGATTGGTTGATGTGTTCGTTTATTACTTATCATGATCATGATGTATTTGTGTTCGTTGATAACTGATCATGACATGTTTTCAGATGTTTCTTATCTGATGAGTCAAAACAAGTTGCCACGATAATCAAAAGCATGCTGCAACTGGCTTTGGAGTTACGATTATGCTTCCAGAGTCTTGGTGATACTTTTGATTTGTCAGTAAATCAACTAAGTAATCTGCAACACCTTATAAACTTCTCTCAGGTATTCTCTCAGTTTCATACAAGCAATGTACTTTGATTTCTGCCTTGATTCAGCCTTTCAGCTCCAGTATGCAAATTGAAAAGCGTCCAACCGATCTCTGGTGATATATACGGGTAGCTTTTCAACTCCAGGATGTCATATTTGTTCAGAGTGGCTTGCAGTCGGTGTCCCTTAAATGCTGATATAGAATGGCAGTTTGGTCATAGTTGTCGACAATGGAATCCCTTTGTTCTGTCATTCTGTGTGAAACTTAAGAGTTTGATTTTTCTTAGTCGCTAAGATCCGCTTTTGCAGATTGTTCACTGTTATCTTTAGTAGTAGTTGAGAGGATCTCCGTTTCCTCCAAATCTCACCTTGCCACAAGTATTGTCTGCTAATAGGCTTTTTAACGCCCTTATGCTTTTCAATGCAGGTGGATGTAATTAGAACAAAGTTCGAGGGCAACATCAAAGATTTGTATATTTTGCATTCGAAATCTTCGAAATATGGGGAGCTTGGCCTTTCCCGTTTCTGGGGGTATCTGAACTACAATGAGTATCATTCTTTGAAAATCAGTACAGATATGGGCAACTTCTGTTTTTGATAAGGACAACTTAAGACTGAACTAAGGTTTGCCTTTTTATCTGAGGACTGCCTCACCTTTTAAACCGTTCGCATCACTTTGTTTTGTATCTTCTGGAATCAGTTCAGCTTTTTGAGCCACCCATGACAGAAACTATTGCTTGTCTGTGCTGGTTATAGTTCTCCTTACGCATCTGCAAGCCCATCTGCAAGCCGAAGAGTACACGATGCTGAGTGCCGAGAGTTCTCCTTTTAGATAATATATACAAGCTGATTTGATCGAATTGCCCCTTGTATTGGTTTTGGCGACCTAAAGAGGACTACGGTTCTGACATGCCATATTCTTGGACATGCATGTATGTACTCATGCATCTCAAATTTACAATCAAGATGGGAAATCACGTGACTTGATTATCATACAATGCTTTGATTTAGGTTAGGAGTGAATGTATGTACTATGTAGTTCTTTGAAAGGTTATGATTTTGTGTAGCCATGTAATCTTGATAGTTGACACGTTACACTAGGTAAATGGAAGGTGAACGATTGCTCTCTGGTCTCATTTATAGTTTGATGCTTATACCTGTACTCCACTGTCCTGAAATATAAGGAATTTTCAGTTGCTTAAACTATTCTAAGTTTGACTAAATTTATAGAAAATAGCAATAATATTCAAGATATCACTTGATCTTTTTTTTTTAGATAACTAGGTTTCCCCTGCTTTATATTGCAAAAGCAAAACATTCGTTCAAGGTTCAGAAGAGGCGCCTCGCGCACTTACAGACCCTGAAGGGCCGGCCAGAAAATTAACAGTTCAGTGTAACAAGCACATCCCTTACAGCAGCATCAATCTGCGTCGTCGTAGCACTAGTTGAGGCCAAATGCAGAGCACCCAATCGATCCCACCCTGATGATAAGTTCTCCCGGTTGTTCCACAGTAGTTGAGGCGGAGATGATGCTCTTGATTCCAGTTTGCCGATCACCTCCTCGATTGCTTCCGCGTCTTTTTGCTGCACCAGTCAACCATCTTCTTAACATGTTTGCAATCTTGAGGAAGATCTCCTTCATGCCCATCCAGACTCTTCCCTGAAAACAAATTTCATTTCGAAATTTCCACAAGGACCATAAGACTGCTGATGAAATCATATTAGTAACCAAGTGTTTCTTGCCAGCAATCCAATATCTAGCAACAGATTCAAAAATCTGCACCCAAGCTAAAGCCTAGGAAATCAGAGATGACATGCCAAATGTTCTTCATAATACAACACTCAAAGAATAAATGACAGATTGATTCATTTTCAGCACAGAGCAAACAGGTAGGGTTAGAAACCTCTCTACGTTTAGCAAGATTATCTCTAGTCAACAACTTGTTCTTGGCAAGCAACCATAAAAAGAACTGAACCCTAGGGGGAATATTTAGTTTCAGCTGACAAAGACTGGGGTAATTCCCCTAAAATTGACCACAGCATACAAAGACTGCACTGAGTACTTGAAACGATCCCGATTTCCACGAAGGGAAATCCACAGATTCGAAGTATAACATGATAGTCTCATTAGATCATCCCATCATATTATCCGAATTTCAGTC
>DXKC01006405.1:0-11361 GCA_031170775.1 Cymbopogon citratus
TATGGGGATTGATCCTTTCTCAGTTCACGAAAAGAGAGAGAGAAACATAAGGGGGTTGATCTTTTGTGACGAAAGAAGAATTATATTATATGATAGTCAGGTACATTAAGATATTACAAGCATTCTGAATTACGAGAAAGTACCCACGCTGTGAATTGTGGGGATAAAATGATATTTCACAGACCAAACAAGAAGACTAGAGTAGATGACGATGAGCCACTCTATTTCACATAACAAAAACACCCGCATGTGTCCAAGACAATCCACAGGTTCAGTGTCTTCCTTTTGTTAAATCTGAAGATAAATTACAAGCAGCACGTGTGTCTCCCTGAGATTTGGGCTCCAATAGGTCACGTTGACCTGAGATTTGTTTTAGCCACTTAGGAACGACCACAAATCCATTCCACTAAGCAAACCAATGGAGGATGCAATTATGCAACGCCTTTCTTCCTGCCGCACGATAGAAAAGGGTCAACAAATCTGGCTGGCAATTTCAAAGCAATGTGGATGAAATTATTACGGGCCGGTCGGCCGGAGTACGTCTGCGACGGCGACGGGCGGAGGCGACGAGACGACGACGGCGACCGGCACCGCAACCAAATTATCCACGGTGGCTACGAGTCTTTTCTGCAGTGCGGCTTTAGTAGCGTCGCAGCAGTGGGCCCGCCCGGAGTAGGACGACGGCGACTGACCATTACCTTATCGGTTATATCCGTTTTCATTATCAATATAATAATGGCAGGGCAGGGCGGCAGGCGCAACTGCTCTCATGGTCACGGGGTCGCCGGCGGCGGCAGGCTTTCACTGCTCAGTGCTCACTCCGGCCTTTCGCAGCCTCCGACGGTCGGTGTGGCGTGAGGCTGGTAGATTAACAAATGCGCGGCAGGCAAGACATGACGCCGTTTAAGCATGACCCGTGTAGAGACACAGGTTATGTGTGTGTGTGTGTTTAATGAAAACACTCAAAGAAGGTAAAAAAAATGAAAACACTCAAAGAGAGGAGAACCGAGCCTAGCTCAGATGGCAAGCGCTGCGGGTGTGCAGGCCACTGGCGTGAGTTTGATTTCTAGAATCGGCAACCCGTCTCTCACCGGAATTTAT
This sequence comes from Cymbopogon citratus, assembly GCA_031170775.1. NCBI lineage: Eukaryota > Viridiplantae > Streptophyta > Magnoliopsida > Poales > Poaceae > Cymbopogon > Cymbopogon citratus. Next base: position 1,102 of record DXKC01006405.1, read on the forward strand.
TCCCTAATAAATTTGCAGGTCCACGTGACGTGCACGTCACTGATGATGAAGCCTTCGTAACTTCGGTTATCTCTCTGCCACGTGTAGCCTCTTCGTATAGGTCTAGCCTGCGTACTTGAGGGTGTGTGAGTGTGTGTGTGGGTGTGGTGGCATGAGCTAGTGCGTGAGTTTAGATACTACAACTTATACTTGTAGAGTTGAGGTGTAAAAAAACACTCAACAGAGTGTTTGCGATTTCCTTTAAAGAAAACAAAGGCTCGTGCAAACAATAGACAAAAAGACACAAAACGGCCTCTAAAACTTAAAAGTACACCAAGGCCACAGTGAACCTCTTCTTTTTGACACCCACTGCCGGAAGCTTGAAGATCCCCTTTTCATTTGAAATCATTTTTTATCTCTAGGTTCTATTGAGTTTCTCATACTTCAAAATTCAAATTTTAAATTGCTCAAAGCTGTATGTAAAAATTACCAAAAGAAATATTGTAGATATCAATGAGTTATTCCAATTTGTCGTTGATCGCCTTTTCATTTGAAATTATCCTTCATCTCAAAATTCTATTTGAAATTTTAATGTTTTGAGATTCAAAATTTAAGTTGTTCAAACAAAAATGCACAAATGAATAAAATTTGTAGATCTTGATGAGTTGCTCAATTTGTGGTTAACCACTTTTTTCATTTGAAATCATTTTTTCCTCAAAATTTCATTTGAAGTTCTCATACTTTAAAATTCAAATTTCAAATTGCTCAATTGAAGTTGAATGAAGACATGAGCAAAACAAAGTCGTAGATCTTGATGAGTTCTTCAATTTTATTGTTAACAACTTATTCATTTGAAATCACTTAGTGTCCTAAAATTTGTTTACATTTCTCATATTTTGAAATTCAAATTTCTAATCGGATGGAGAAATTCCCTTTTTGAATTCTTTTTTAGCATATGAAGAAAAAGAAAGAAATATGGGTGAGAATTCTTTAATTATTTTTTTATGTTTTATTACTTAATTTACATTTTTTTCAAAAAAAATATTCTATTGAATTGGATTTTTTGAGAATTCAAAGAACTACAACAAAACCTTTATAAATCACATTTTTAGTTAGGAACTTCTATGGATTTTATTCTTCCTACCTAAAACACCATATTGTACACGCAGGCTCTTCTGCCTCAAGCTTAAGCGTAAGCTTTATTGCGCTATACAATTCAAGACCTGCACAAGACGAAGGAATCTTGGCTGCATAATCATGGTAATCATAAATAAAGAATAACCATCATCAACTCTAAGCATGTGGCCTGCTTGCAAAAATTGATCATCGTATAAACAGTATCATTCGTTATATATGTAAGTAAGTATGGCATGGTCCAACAATCATGGCGAGAAGCAACCTAGAGAGGTATCATTCGTTATATGTAAGTAAGTATGGCATGGTCCAACAATCATGGCGAGAAGCAACCTAGAGAGGTGCTTTTTCTATACTCCCTACTCTAGTGAAAACTCCTAACTATTGTTCTACCATGGAGTTTTTGTTTACCATAGCGAATAGGTACCTAGATTCATCGGTAGAAATAGTATGCATAAGCTCTTGTGGTTTAAGGTAAAGGCAATCCAACAATGCATAAACCTGAGAGTAATCAAGATTATGAAAACTGTTTTGGTTTTATGAGCATAGCAAGGATGTTTACCTAATATACCAAACTAGAGATCTTTCCAATCATACTTTTCCAAAGAACTTTCTCTATCTAGCACACAAATGCTATGAAAATCAAGGGTTATGCTATGATCTATCCAACAAAGATACAACATTAAAAAAAAAATCGTTCTTCTGGGGCTCAACCTCCATAGAACCATTCTTCGTCTGGTTGTCTCTTGGATTAAAAGGTATGATCTAGGTGGTCATAAGTTACGGAAACAATTTGTTGACTACAAACACTTAACACAAGACCGTCATGGCTGGATGGCTGAATCAAAGTGGAAGGCAGCTGAATTGTCAAAAAAAAAAATGGAAGGCAGCTGAGACAAGTTTACTGTAAATTTGGCTGAAGCCAAAAGTCCCTTGGTGGAGTTATTTTCCATGGGGGGAGGCGTATCTGAAGGGGAAATGGGTTAGATTTTTTAAGTTGAGATCCGATTTAGGCTTGTTAATGAGTTTCATTAATTTTGAGTTTTCTGAAGAGGGAGTCTCTGTTGATCGAGTTTAAGCGCGGGAACGTATTGGAAAGGTGAAGAAAAAGATCGTGGATCAATCCAGTCGTAGGTTTGTTGGTGACAAAAGATCTTGGATCACTCTCACCGTAGACTTGTTGATGCGTTCCGAGCGGCTCGATTTTATTTTCGTCGACACGTACAAGAATGTGACAACAATATAAAAACATGCAAATTTGATGCGAGTAAAATCGCAACTTCCGACATGAACCAACCCGAGTGCCGAAACACTTGGCAAAGGTCTGATAACACTCGGCAAATCAATCCACAGCAAAGGGAGATTTGTCAAGTGCCTTTTTTCGGACACTCGGCAAAGTCTTTACCGAGAGATTAGGCACTGTCAGATCCAGAGTCTTCTGGCAGGGAACATCCAAGAAAAGGAAATATCGCATGGTCAAATGGGATACTCTAAGTAGGCCGATAATTTTTGAAGATCTGGGTTCTACGGAGGTCAGAACCATTAATAAGTGTTTACTAGCAAAATGGATAGATAGACTGGAGAGAGATGATCATAGTCTTTGCTACTCTATACTTAAGAAGAAATATTTAGGAGAGAAAAGCATCTACCAAGTTAAGAGCATGAATGGATCTTAATTTTGGCGCTCATTACTGGAGTTAAGAGACACGTACCAGAAAGGGAGAGGGATAAAGCTGGACGAAAAACTCGCAGCTGGTAGCTTGTTTGATTCGGCTCATTAGTGGCTCGGCTCGGCTCGGCTCGTTTATATTTTTCAACGAGCTGAGCCAACACTTTAGAGTTGGCTTATTAACTACACGAGCCAAAGTTGTTGGCCTTAAAATATATATTTATTAGTGTTATATGACTTCATATCATACCACTTACAATTTATTAATGATTAGACTTTTAACTATATACTTAGGATTAATATGAATTTATTTTATTTTAATATATATATAATAAATAATATATTATGGATTCACCGTATATGATATGGAATGTGAACCATACACACTATAGTGTAATATTATAATATAACTGTATATATTATTTTTGTTTGATTTATTAAGGTTTACAAATAAACTAGTTTCATATTATTACTATTATTAAACTTTAGATAACACATATATTATATTTTTTATTTTAATATTGCTGGCTCACGAGCTTAACGAGCTAGCTCGAGCTCGTTAACGAGCCGAGCCGAGCTGGCCCTCTGGCTCGTTAAGATAACGAGTTGAGCGGCTCGTTATCTTAACGAGCCAGAACGAGCCAAGCTAAACGAGCCGAGCTGGCTCGTTAACCCAGCTTTATTGTTCTCTCCTGAAGACACACCCGAAACTCCGACATCACAGGAGGATGAGGCCGAACCGAAGAAAAGGAAAGCAGGACCGGCAGTTAACTGGGCCGGGCCGACCATGCGGAGCCAATTGTTGCAGTGAGCTTGTGAGGATTGAGGAGCCAAGGCCTGGTTAGATCCTAAAATTTGAAGTGGCAAAATTACTGTTCTGACACTGTAGCGCACCGTAGCATTTCGTTTGTATTTAGTAAAAATTATCTAAACAATGACTAATTAGGCTTAAAACGTTCGTCTAGTACAACTAAACTGTGCAATTAGTTTTTGATTTCATCTATATTTAGTATTCCATACATGTGCCGAGATTTTAATGTAATGGTAAATCTTCTTTTTGCATAGTAAATTTAGAGGAAAATTTTGGAAATTAAAAAGGCCAAGCCAAAGCTACAAGGACTTGGTACTTCTGCCGGATCCCTACAGTATCTGCACGGCGCAACGGCAGGCATCCGGTGACTGTATTCACAGTACAAAGATACATAGCTCTCCGAGAGGGGGAAAAAAAGCATCAAAGTCAGAGCTGAAGCTGAGCTGCTAAAGACATAACCTGTACAATAAAATTGCATTGACTACAGTCAGAAACACATGCTCCATTGAGCATTCTACACCAGCTTCACACGTACCAATGTATCAAAGACCTCCCCCCACCCAATTTTTTTAGCTTACATCCACATGCCTTCACATCGAACTTAATATACTCGTCAGATGTTGCGGGAGATTCTCCATAGAGAAACATGCTGCACATTTGGTACAACTTAAGAGAAGACTTACATCTGAGCAATTCAAAGATCCTTCTCAATTCTGATACATCGACACAAAGAATATGCTCCATAGATGGTGTAAAACCAGGGCCGTCTCCAGAAATTTGAGGCCCCGGAGCCAAGTATAATTTGGGGCTCCAAAATTCCATGTCTAAAGTAGCAGCAAGGCATACTTTCACTTAGTTACATGTCTAAATTTGGAGCCAAGTATAATTTGAAAGGAAAAAAGTTTACCCTTCTGACGTGAAGTTCTGACGTGAAGCTGCAAATTCTGCACAGTTGATCTCCTAGAGTTCTATCGTCCAACATCATCAGTTGGGTTATAGTACGTATTCCGAGTCCTACGTAATGGGCTATGTTTGGTTAACAGCCAGACGCTGCGGCTAATTAACAGGCGGTCACAGCTGATAAATCGTCTCCTGTGCTCCATGTGATTGGATTTGGGGGCCCTGTTCAATCGAACAGCTCGCACACCCTTATCGACGGCCCTGCGTAAAACACTGGGTAAAATATTTGCATATGGATTAAAGGTAAGTAATCATGGATAGGTCACCATAACAGTTTTGGAAAATTTAAAACATCCAATTGCACTATAAAGGAAGCACTATCCAGGCTGTCTTGGCAAATGTAAAACAGAAAAAAAAAATCTAGTTGTATATAATTAACAGTAAACAAAAGATATGTACAGACAACAAAACAACTACAGACAGATTAAATTGAATAGTCACCAAGTCTCAAACATCTATGAACTCAACCATGACAGATAGCATACCCCAAATATCTTGGATCCAACAGTTGAACAGTTCTCCAGTAGAGGTTACATGGTGCTTGTTATTGATTTAATAGCATCATACGAGATCTTATGATATGCTTCTTTGTTGCTTGCATTTGCTCAGTAATGCTACCTTGACAATCCTTTAAAATATCCTTGGCAGCAGCCAGACATTATCTATAACCTTTCTCGGCTATTTGCCAACAAACTATGTTGCAGAATCAACTGCCTCTTCCAAGTATACCAATTACTACTTCATTTTGGAGCATGAATTCCTATCAATCACAGATGAGAACTCCTGGGATGCTCTCATTGCTTCTGTCAGCTAGAAGTTTTTTAAAATTTCCTGTTGTTCATTTCTACAGAAAAATGCCATTAATGCAGCATAATAGAAAACTATGCTAGGCTTGCACAATTATGCTGCTTCTTAGCTCGAGGATCATTCACCTCTGCCACGAAAAGCCATCAATGACGACAGCATACATTTCAGAACGTAACCATCCATATTTTGGCATTAGCTCCAGGTATTTAGTTATGCATTCAACCACTCCTATTTGATAAACAGTTGATTAGCATACTTGAATGTTACTTCATTTGGAGTGCAATTCTTTCTAAGCATCTCAATGACAAGTTTCTCTGCATCTTTCCAGCGCTCAGCCCTACACAAACCTTTCAGCATAGAATTATAGGATATTGTGTCAGGCTCACAAGGCATGGTGCTCAAGAGCTTGAGGGCATCATCCAAACAGCCTTGTTCAGAATAGCCATTGATAAGAGCATTATATGTGAAAATATCAGGTGAAATTCCATACTTGGGCATTTGCTCATAAACCTCAATTGCACGATTGACCAGTCCTTTTTGGCACAAGGAATTGATTAGTATATTGAATGTCACTTCATTTGGGAGACAATCATTTGTGACCATATCGGCTATAAGCTCTCCAGCATCATCCCACCGTGCAGCCATACACAAACCCTTCAATGTAGCATTGTAGCTAAATATATCAGCCCTGCATGGCATGCTTCTGAATAAATCAATGGCCACTTCATCAAGTCCTTGTTCAGAAAAGCCATTAATAAGGCTACTATATGTAACAATATCAGGCGTACATCTATACTTTGGCATGAGCTCAAACATTTCAATGGCATCCTTGACCTGTGCATTTTGGCATAGTGAATCGATGAGTATGTTAAAAGTCGTTTCATTTATATGGCAATCCTCCTTTAACATCCTAGCCATAAGCTCTGCAGCATCATACCATCGTTCGGCTCTACATAAACATTTCAACACAGCATTGAAGCTAATCCTGTCAGGCTTGCATAGCATGCTGTTTAGTAACTTGAGGGCATCATCTCCACGTGCTTGTTCAGAAAAACAGGTGATGATTGTGTTGTAACTAACAACATCAGGCATATATCCATACTTCTGCATTTTCTCAAGAACTTCAATCGCATACTCAACAAACTTGTTTTGGCACAAGGAACCGATCAGCGTACTAAATGTCGCATCATTTGGGGGGCAATCTTTCCTAACCATTTCAGCTATGAGCTCCCCAACTTCCTCCCATCGTCCAGCAATACATAAACCCTTCAATGCAGCATTATAACAAACCGTATTAGGTCTGCATAACATGGTGCTCAATAGCTTGAGTGCGTCATCTACACGCCCATGCTCTGAGAATCCATTAACCAGCGTACTATATATGACAACATCAGGCGTGCACCCATACTTTGGCATTTGCTCAAGAAGCTCCACAGCCCGGTCGAGCAACCCATTTTGACAGAAAGCACGGATCTGTGTGGCGAAGGTCACCTCATTTGGATGGCAATTGTTCTGGATCATCTCCCCCATGAGTTCCTCAGCCTCCTCCCACTGCTTAGCACAGCACAAGCCCTTCAGCACGGTGTTGTAGGTGTAGGTGTCGGGCGCCACAGGCATGGAGGCGATGAGGCGCAGGGCGTCGGCGAGGCGCGCAGAGCGGCAATACCCATCGATGAGGGCGGTGTAGGTGACTACGTTCGCGGTGCCAGATGCTCTAGCCGCCTCGAGCACGCGCTCCGCGTCGCCGAGGCTGCCGTCGCGGCAGTAACCCGCGACGAGGGTGTTGTGGGAGACGGCATCGGCAGCGCCGGAGGCCTTGAGCGCCTCAAGCACGCGCTCCGCGTCGGCGAGGCGGCGGCGGGCGCAGAGCTTCTTGATGAGGATATTGCAGCTGATGACAGCCGGCGGCTTCGGCGCCGAGTCAGAGGTCGCGGGCGTGGAGGTGGAGGAGGGGCCGCCGAGGAGGAGACGCAGCGCGGCGTCGAGGTTGTCGAGCTCGACGAGGCGGCGGAGAGTGCGGCTGGCCACGCCGGGGCGCGACGGGGCGCTCGGGTTTACCCAGATGGAGCCCACCCCGCCGCCGCCGCGCCGCTCGGGTGGGGTAGTCCTGCTCCGGCAGCCTACCCTCCTCGTTGAAGGAGCAACAAACGCGGAGAGGCAGTGGCGACGGGGCAGTCGGTGGGCGGCAGCTGCGGTGGGTGGCGGCGTCTGCGAGGAAGAAGGGAAGACCATTCTTGCAGTGCTCATGCTCGGGGAACCTCAGCATTCGGATTGAAGTATATGACTGCTGCCCCTTCGCCAAGATGGTATCACTATGTCCTTATAAAAAAAAATGGTATCACTATGTACTTCTGATGAAAGTATATTTTCTTACCGTATTCGGACCGAATTTGTCTAGAAGTGTTTTAATCCGCTTGTATCAGTGTCTGAGTATTCAACATCCGATACTGTATCCGAATACTCAAATCGCATATTAATGATGTTGATGACCAATCGCATACTATCAAGCATGGTTGATATTATTCGTATTCGAATCTGAATCTGGACAAAAATATAAAAACAAATATGATATCAGTGATATCCATTCGTATCCGATCCATTTTCATCTTAGTACTCTCATGCCGTCATTAGATAAACCATTCGAAACATCATCACTGGCAAAAAAACAAAAAAACAACAACAACAACAACTCCAGAAGAAACATTACTAGTTGTACCTTGCATCTCTTGGTCAATTAGTGGGGTCTCCTTCGTTCATATCGAACCAGAACCATTTTATGTGTTGTTAGAAGAGACAAAATTGTAGAAAAATGACTAGCAGTTTGCTACGCATATACTAAGTCCGTTCCAAATTGTGTTTGACTTTATTTACTCGACGTTCGTCTTATTCAAAAATTTTTACAAAATATCGTATTTTTTTATTGTGATTTGTTTTATTAATATATGTTTTTTGAAAATGATTTAAATTTGACCATGTTTGTATAAATTTTTTGAATAAGACGAGTGGTCAAACTTTGAATAGTCAAACATCATACAAATTAGAAAGGACGGAATACTTCTTAGCGAAAGATTCTTTTTTCTAACTTGCTATATTGAGCATGAGAACCCGACTTTTTAGCACGACTAGCAAAAATGCTTGTGCATTACAACAAGTTATTATTTTCGCTCTTAGTGGTTCTATCTTTCAACGACTATATGCATAGATACCATCGTTGACAATGTGTTTTGGTACCCTTAAATCACCTTACAAATACAATCATTGGAGATAAGAAAAAAAATCAAGGTACCAATAATTATTATTTGATCACATAAAAAGTTTCCATTATAACTTATATGTCGATGTATAATGCAGGATTAAAATTTATGGCTTACCTTAACATTTGGTATATCCAACACATCACAATAAATTTTAAACTGTTGACAATAGGTCATGCACAAACATACCTACGGAAGATATCCTTCGGAAGGCTTGTACCTAGTGCCACTTAATGCAATCTCTCAATGCAATCTCTCAATACAACCCTCTAACACGAACACCTAGTGCCACTCGAAACAATCTCTCAATGCAACGCACTAGAATCTCTCACTAATTCAATCGGATGATCACTATCAAGCACATATGAGTTAGAGGGCTCCCAAGCACTCTCTAAGGAAGACACAAAGTTCCCAAGGAGCTCAGCACCGGCCCAAGGCCGGCCTCACTTCTATTTATAGCCCCAAGGGCTAAACTAGCTGTTACCCCTTCGAACAGCCAAACTCGGGAGCGTCGGACACGTCAGGAGCTCCTCGCCGGACGCGTCCGGCACGCATAAAACACGCGTGCCAGCAAGCCTCACCAACGGCACCAATAGAGAAACGCCGGACGCACTAACGGACAGACCGTCGGACGCGTCGTTCAACTTCAAACGCACGCACCGCCTGGTCAGTGACCGTTGGAGCGTCTGACGAGCATCCGACACTCGACCCCGGACGCGTCCGTCGGTCGGGTTCCGAGAACCCCAACTCTCTGGACAACGTCCGCCGGTTTGGGCGCATCCGGCCTAGCGTCCGGCGCTGCGTCCGACGTAGCCACCAGACCTGGTCGAGACACATCGTCGGACGCGTCCGGCGCCACCTCCTCAGCACCAGTCCACCGCACAACGGGCTGGACGCCCGACCATCGTCCGACGCTCGGTCCAGGCGCGTCCGGCGCTTGAAAAACAGCGGCAAAGAATTTGTCGCGAACGCCTCCTTTTCTCCAACAACTTTGCATCCGGCGTAATAGAAAATATGCACTTCATTTTCTCAAAAGCGCCGAATCTGTAACACCCATGGTGTTAAGCATGCATTAGCATCTTCCTTTTCATCTCATAAGCATCATTAGTGCATTTGCATTCATAATTAATAATCATCATTTCATGTGATGTTTGGAATTAATTTCTATTTTTGCTTGAAATGCTTAGGTGTAGCATATAATGATGTGTAACTTGATGTTTGATCACTAAAACCTACTTAGATAGACCTCTCTAGCTCAATCATTTACCCTTTGATCATCACCTGACGATCTTGACCCTAGTTAGTTCACTTCACGTTCCCCGTGGAAATCTCGATACCTGGAATACTCCCGGTGAAGGCTACATTGACTACCGTACGCTTGCGGTATATCCGTTTGCCACTTCTGGTGTCAACAAGCTTTTCTGGCGCCGTTGCCGGGGAACGGTAGCTGTCTTAACTAGGATTAAAAATCGTCAAGTTATCTTTGTTTGATTAAAATCTTTTTATATATATCAAATGGATCAAACAACCCTTTTCGATTACGCGGCTCCATCGGGCGCTGAGTTGGAGCCGCCGAGTTCATCAAAAGCCATTTTGGCCTGTCACTATGAGCTTCGCCCGAGTCTCATAGCGATGGTTCAGGAGAA
>DXKC01006414.1:0-13301 GCA_031170775.1 Cymbopogon citratus
AGAGAGAAGAGGAAAGGGATAGATGCGGGCCCCACGTGCCATTATGTGTAAACCGGAGGGCATTCTGGACTTTTGTTATGGCGGTTTGACACCGTTAGAAGCTAAAATGGATGGAAGGGCATAGAGGCAAAAACAAAAATGGTGTTGGGCACACAGGTCGGAATAAACTTTACAGGGGCATGAGGGTCCGGTGAATCTTTTGTAAGGGTATACAGGTAAAAGTCTCAGGAAAGGGACGCGTGATTCGGGTGAACGCAACGCAACAGTCGAGGAGAGAGGACGCGGTTGATGAACGCGAACGCAACGGCCTCGAAGTTGGCGGCGGAATGGAATGGGCCGAAGGCCTTACGTTGCAGGCCTGGCTCATGGGCTGTCAGCTTCACTGGACTGAATTTCAGAAAAAAAAAATCATCTACTTCCTCTGTCTTAAAATAAGTGTTTAAGTTTTCGTGTCGCAAGTTTATTTGATTTCTAAAACATACGTGCAACATTTATTTCTCTAAATAAATTTGTTAGAAAAACTAGATTGAAAGATCTGTCCGATGATACTAATTACGTAACATAAATTTTAATATTTTTAATATATATTTAGTCAAAGTGATTATTCGAAAAGTAAGTAATTGATGGAAAAAATATTTATTTTGGGACGGAGGGAGGAAGTAATTAATGGACAAAAGACACAAAACGACCTATAAAATATCACAACAAAGACCAAATCAATTGTGTCTTCTTTTCAATGTCCACTGCCTATCACAGCTTGAAGATTGCACTTCAGAGAAAATGCCCGCCTACAAATACCCGTTGCAGGAATCCTTCAAGAAACACAGGCTTGCAATACTCCACCATAAAAAATAGTGTGTTTGAGATTCCAAACCATACGGTAGAACAAACCAAAAGAAGAGTCCAGATCGCCACATCAACAGCCAACCAACTGCTTTCTCTTATAGATTCAAAAAAAATGTTTTCTTTGATAAGCACACCAACTGCTAAGATCTAAAGAAGAACAAGAGGCCGAACTCTCGTTGGTCCTTCGCCGACGTCATATCAGAAATTTATTAACAGGATTAAAAATAAAAGAAAGAGGGGGGTTAATTTATCGACTATTGTATCAGTTTAGTTAGAAAACCAAATTTTATAGGCTCTTTCAAATTTTGAAACTATCCAATTTACTTCCATAAGCGGTTTTATCTTATGTGGCACCATATCAAATCGCACATGAGACCACATCAGAAATGAGAGAGATAAATCAAACTTTAACTTTAGTTTAACAAGGTTTATTAGAGTTTACAAAATATGTAGAAATACTTTTTTCAAAAAATATCCAAATATTTATAAAATAGATATGTATTTAAAATTACTAAAATATAATTAAATATTAGAAGATTCATAAGACTTCTTTCAATTTGGGAAAAATGAAACTAGATTCATATTTAAAAAAAAAGAATGTTTTGTTGCAGTTTGCACAAGGATTTACACTTTTATCCGCAAGGATTTGTCTTAGTCTACGTCCTCCGTTTCATATTTAACCTAATTCCAAATTGCAGGGGAATATACAATATTTGAATAATTATAAGGAATGAATAAAAAGGTAGGCCATGATTTTAAGTTTTTCAAGTAAAGCCAAATTTTCTATGATTTCCTTGTACTAAATCATATTTTATTATTTTTGCATGCACATGTTATTCTAGAAAAAAATTTGGATAAATGTTTGAAAAAAATTCACAACTTTTTTTCATTACCTACGTGAACCATCGTAAAAGCCTAATTTTTCTCTAACATGGCACCACGTATGTCGGTTGACCCATCTTGTCAGCTAAACCTTTTTCAAAATCACTCAAGGAGGTGAATCAGACGGTTTTAAGAGTTCGAGGACTCTAAAAATCCGATTTTCTAATTGAGAGGAAGGTAAATCGAATTTAAGCAATAGTCGAGGGAGGTGACTTTTTTCCATAATTTTGCGCGCGTGTATTCGGATGAGGAGATGCAGCGCTGCTGCGCTGACTGAAACCTGTGATATTTTGGCCTGTACATATGTATATGGTGTGAGTTGGAGAAATTCCTGTGTTGGTAAGTAGAATTCCAATCCCCCTTGTTTTATTTGCCATCAATGTTGTATGTTTTCTGGTATCACCTGCATCAGAATTCAGAAGACATATACCTTAGTTCTGCATGCGTAGCCTGGAGGACCTGTGACACTGTCCGTAACTTTTGTTGAATGATTTGAATCTAAGATCATTCCTGACTGGAAGAGAACCAAATCTCTCCAATTAGTATGTCTTTAATAATTTTTCATTCCCCACTCACAAATCTCATTGTTCCTCAATCGGAAGGCTCATTGGTCAGAGACTTAAGCTTTTCATTGTTCCACAACCGGAAGTACCACGCGCTGATGCGCAACAGAACTGACATAAACAAACTTGAGAGGAGTAATAACAAGTGTTTGGTAGTAGGCACAATGTAACTGATTGTGCCCTATGGCAAAACAAACATATTACTACTAAACAACAGATCCAAAATAGCTAATTTGTTCAGATCAAGTGAAGCTGACATGTGATTTTTCAGGTTGATTTATCCGAAATGGCCAGTAGGCTTTGTTGACAATACTATCAGCAGTTCCCATAAATTAAAATTTAAAATGCATAGCAAATGTCAGAGAAAGAGTTAACATCAGCGTCTGGGACAAGATATTTGTGGGTTTATATAATACTAAAAAGTATATATTGATCATTTGCTCCACTAGAACTTCCAAGCACATCAGAACTTACACATTTGACTATATTTCAGTTTAACATGGCAATATCTGGGCTAAGGCACCAATTTCCTATATCTCATGAATAAAATCACACTTTCTTCCCAAGAGTCCGCTGTTTCCTACCATGCTCCACAACTTTCTCTTCAACATGAAGGCCCTTTCTTCGCCTCACAGAATTCATGAGTTTCTTGGCCAAGTTTGGTCCAATGCTTGAGCCATCACCGAATTCTTCAATCTCCTCCGGAGTTTTCGGGGTAAAGAAGGGGTCCTGAGGGATAACTTCCCAGTGGCTAAATGCTAGAACCGCACTCGCTGCACCTGACGTTGCCTTCCTAAGTTTCTCAGAGAAATCAGAGGTTTCGGTAACTGGCAAGTGAGCTTGCACTGTGAACAAAGATGTTCCTTCTTGCATCTCTTCTTTCAGAACCTTGGCCCGACAATCACCCAGAACAGCAAACGCCCCACCTAAGTACTCCATTGGTGTGGTCATTTCACAAAAGTACATTGGTTCCACAAGCCTTGGTTTGCTCTGAAGAACAGCTTCTCGGCATGCTTCCTTCACTGCAGTAATTACTTGCCCAGTGAATATGTTGTCATCGGTGGGAATTGCAACATCAGAGTTGTTAGACAGAAGGTATGGCTCAACAATGAATGCCACACCCCTCATTGGTTCATCGCATATGGGGCCTGCATTTGTCGCAAACTGAAAACCTGAGACGATGCTGTTCCTTAGAGCTTCAGAATGGAGAGAACATGTTGATGTCTCTGTTTCACTTTCAGTGGCATTTTTAGTTTCTGCATTAGATGCACCAGCAAACCCCATTCTCTCTGACACATGGCACACACCACTCACAAGAATACCTTCCTTTGCATTTGGGCTTGCTGTGACACCACATTGTGATTCAAAGTCAGGCAAGAGAAGGAAATTTGGTCCAATATGTGAAGGACCTAGGGCCCAGATTCTCTGAAGGTATCCAAGCAATGTCTTCCTATACCTCACAAGCTTCTCCTTTTCCACTTGTTCAGAGATTGCTTCCAATTCACTGTCAATGGCACAGATCAAGCGCTGCCTAAGCATTGCTGTAGAATTACCACCATCCCCATCAAGCTGTGAAATTTTCACGTCGATGATTTGACCAAGTAATTCTTCACTGTCAGCAAGGACCTTTGTCAGTGCATTGGGAAGCCTAATGACTTGAACTCTCACACTGAATCTCCCATTCGGAGTGGTTCTCTCAACAAACCTCAGCTGAGCCTTCACGCTTCCCATTAAGCCAACACCTTCTCCTTGGATGGTCTCCTTGAATGACACTAACGGCTTCGAGACCCCAAGCTGGACCTTGGCGAACCTCTCCTGCAAATCCTGGATGCAGCGATCCAAATGTACCTGGCCGGCTGCAGCAAGGACATGCTCGCCCCTCTGCGAGACCGTGTACACAACCAACGGGTCTGCCTGGTTAAGAAGCTTCAGTCCTTTCACAAGGGCTCCCAGATCAGCAGGATTGGAGGGCTCAACCGCGACCTTGAGCATCGGAGACACCTGGAACGTCATGCTCGAGAATGGCCAGCAGTTCTGGGTCGACGACAGTGTTGCACTCTTGAGCACGTGCTGGGCAAGGCCCTGGATCGCCACGACGTGGCCAGCAGCAACGCTGGGTACTGGCCTCAGGTCCTGCCCGAGCATCTCGTACAGGCCGTGCAGCTCCACCTCCTGCACATGCTTGCCGGCCACCGCGTCGTCGTCCCCTTTCACCGGATCATACAGCTGAGACAGGACGAACACCTTCTGCCCTGCACGGAGTACGCCGCTGAAGACCCTCGCGAAGGCCAAGAAGCACTCCCCCTCTGGCTCCGACTCGCTGTTCTTCTTACCGTTGATCAGCAGCTCCGGCAGCGTGATGTACGGCACCGCGAACATCTTGGACACGAACACCACAATGGGCGCGCTGGCGGTGGCGCTGCAGGCCGCCACAGAGCTCCGCACCAGCTCCGCCTCGGCAACGATGCTGCAGGTGTGGTTGGCGGCGGCAGCCCTCCTCTCGGGCATAAGCCTCGCCACTCTGAACGCCTGGGCGGCGACGGGGTCGGGCGTGCACTCGACGAGCATGTCCATGACCGAGTCCGCGAGCGGCAGCCACGCCTTCATCACGGCATTCAGCGACACCTTGGGGTCCTTGCTGTTGAACTCCCGCGGCTCCACCGCCAGGTTGAAGAAGGAGACCACGTTGTCGTCCATCCACTGGGTATTGTTCAGTCTCAGGCCTCTCTTGTACACCTTCCACAGAGGCCTCAGCACGTTCTCCACGAACATGGGCTGCTGGTCCTCGCCATCGCCGTCTCTACTTGGAGGGAGAGGCAGAACCGCCTTCTTCTTCTTATCGATGTAGTAGGGTCCCCAGAAGCCCGTGAGCAGCTTGGACCTGCTAGCGCCGGCCGTCTTCTGGGCGTACAGGTCGGCGAAGCGGTGGATGCGGAAGCCCCAGCCGTCGCGGGCGCAGGCGAAGACGACGTTGCCTTTCTGGGGATGGAACGCGTCGTCGTCCTCGTCGTCGTCCTCGGCGCGGCGGCCGTCTTTGCCGTCGTGGAGCGAGGAGAAGTAGTACCCGGAGCGCAGCGTGGAGTAGATGGAGTTGACCTCGGCGACGATGGCGCGGAGGCGCGCGTAAGCCTCCTCGGGCGAGAGGCGGAGGTCGGTGATGAGGCGGTCGAGCTTGTTGAGGACGAGGCAGGGCCGCAGGCGCTCGACGAACGCCTGGCGCAGCGCGGCGTGGGTCTGGACGCGGACGCCCTTGGACGCGTCCACGACGACGAGCGCCGAGTCCGAGAGGCGCGCGGCGGCGGAGACCTCGGAGCAGAAGTCGGCGTGGCCCGGGGAGTCGATCAGGTTCACGCGGTGGACCCCCGTCGCGTGCGCGTGCCGGAGCGCCACGGAGGAGGACTTGATGGTGATGGCGCGCCGCTGCTCCTCCGGGAGGCTGTCCATGAACCGCGCGCTTCCCGCCTGCGTCGGGTGGAGGAGCCCGCTGCCGCCGGAGGCCACCAGGTGGTCCGCGAGGGAGGTCTTGCCGTGGTCCACGTGCGCTAGGATGCAAGTGTTGCGCACGAGGCGAGGATCCGCCACCGACGACGCCGCCGGCATCGCGACGCGGCGGATTGGGAAACCGGCCGCCGCCTTCGAGTGCCAATTGGGATTTCAGATCGGTTCGACACGTATATAATTTGATGAGGTAGGTTTAGACGTTTAGTACGGCGCGGCCAGGCCCAGGAGCGGTGGGCTCCGTGTCGAAAACTGCCCGAATAGCACTTTCAGGAGTCCGGATCTTTTTTTTTACTACTCCACAAAACAGCAAATTTCCAATAAAAAACAGTTCGAACTTCAAACTAAAATTATATTCATCTGAAGTTTAATTTGATGATAGGTAGGTTTATACTTTATACGACACTCCCTCCCAGGCCCGGCCCTGTCAATTTATAGGCCCGGAGCGAAGCCATAAAAATGGGCCCTGCATTTTTTTCCTTGAATACACGAAGTGTGTGTATCATAGTATTAGAAGAAAAGAAGTTTGCAGTACAAGAGTTTCGTTAGTCTGAAGTGACCAAGATACGAAGTCTTGTATTCAGGGTCTGTTTCGTTTCCATGACTAAAACTAAAGTGGACTAAAATATTTTAGTCATCTTTTAGTCTACCTTAATTAAATAGTACAACTAAAGTGTTTTAGTCACCTTTTAGTCAATTTGTTTGAAGTGACTTATTTTTAGTCACTGGGTATAGGTTGGTGGGAACCAAATAGGACCTAAGACTAAAGATCGGAGACAAAGAAAAAAAATAAAATATTAATTCAACGTAATTATTCTTGACATACATCAATCTATAGGGCTTAGAGGCAACCGGGCAATTGGTACCTCCCAGAATGCTCGAAAGGAGAGACCAAGTGGCCTAGGTGACGTCGGCCGCCCGCTCGGCGACGAACAGGTGCACAAGCGCACAACCGATTGGCGACGTCGATGCTAGGATACACAACAGCTCGGAGGTCGCAGCGGGGAATAACCAAGCAAGCCATACGGCGGACGTGGAAGGCTAAGAACAAAACGACATGCACATAGAACTGCGGAACAATGGAAGACAGCACACGCAAATAGTCTTGAGATTCTGAATTTTTCCAGGAGTCAGGGAATACTAAACCTACTTACACATATGAGGATGGCCCCCTTGGGGTGGAGGGCCCAGTGCGGTTGCACTGCTGGCACCCCCAGGGCCGGGCCTGCTCCATCCGTCTCAAATTGCTAGTCATTCAAGAATCTTGGAGAGTAAAAATTTTTCAAGTTTGACCAAATTTATATAATAGGATAATAAAATTTATGATGTCAACTAAGTATCGAGATTCTTTATTACTTATATTTTTATCATATTGATATTTGATATCACAAATTATTGTATTTTTCTTTAAAAGATTTAGTCAAACTTAAAAAGCTTTGACTCTCAAGATTCTTGTAATGACTTCCAATTTGAAACGGAGAGAGTAGTTGACTATTGGGCTATTTGTTAGTTAGAAACTGGGTCAAAGTTTGATCGACTTCGTATTTCGATGGGCTAACAAAAGTTACGCTGACTGGTTTTTAAATTAAATGATCCAAACATGTGTTTAAATTTTTTTATTTTTTATAGTATTTTTTAAAATCACTTTTCAAAATGTCATTCGGTAAAATATTTTTGTATCCCAATTAAAAATTAAATAGTTCGATGCTTCTTGTGATTTTCTTTTTATCTATACTAATAAACGTGCCCATGTGTTGCAAAAAAATCCAATATATTATATATATAGGAATCGGATTCTGTAGTTAAAAAGTAGGTTGTTCTGAGCATGAGTAATGAGACTAAGCCAAACGAAATATGTATGGCGCAACCCAATACGTCCAATCCGTGTACGTAGCACCTCGTCTCGTTTCAAAGGATTCCTTGTTTTTCCAAAGACACACCAACGCTTAGCTTCAAATAAAAGTCGATGCAATTCTTTCAATCAACTAGAGTTGCCCTTCCCTTTATTTACCCACCTCTTCTTTCAATCAACTAGAGTTGCCCTTCCTTTAATACTAGCAAATTTGCCCGTGCGTGGCTACGGGTGAATAATATAAATTTTAAAGTTTTTTTATCTGAGTCGTTCAGTGTTTTCAACAGAGAAGTTCTATTGGACTTCAGACTAAATAAGAAAAAATGTATATGATTTATGACAGAGTTATCTATATATATTGCCTACAAATCTTGGTAGCATTACACTTGAGAGCTGATATATACCAGTACATATAAAACAGCACAATGAACTATTGTACACATGTACCGCTGCTAGCTAGGCCTAAGTCATAACTTAGACGTCACAGCCATCCTGCCTATGAAGCCACCACTGAAGTAAGATGCCCATGAGTCAGTCTGCCATTGGTGTTCATACAATGGATTCCAGATTGACAGCTGCATTATTAGGTGAAGAGCCCGTAGCTCTCCGTGGAGAACCTTTCAATGCTCCAAAACATATTACTAAAGAAAGTTCAAAATATTGGTCATCAAAATAGCTTTAGAAGGCACTAAACAAAAGAGACATGTCCATAAAGAACAGCTTCATGTACCTCTCCTGTAAGGCTGAATCTTTAGGTTGCCAGGTTCATGTCGATGCAAAAGTTTCCATGGTTCATCATCAGAATAATCTCCAGCAGGATCCTCTATCTGATCTGGGTGAGGCATTTCAACATCATCAGCAAAGCTAGGTTCAATAGGATCAGACCAATGTTTGTCATTTGTTGAAAATTGGCCAGGAATCTCATGACGTGGATTTAGACATCCTCGGACTTTTCCAGCCGCTGATTTTACAGCATTTGGGGAAGTGACATTGGCTTGGGTTTTAGAAGGCGCTGAACTGCCTTGATGAGCCACACTATTTTCTTTACCAGAATGCTTTCCTTGCAAAAAATAAAAAATAAAAAAATAAAATAAAAATGAAAACAGCTGCTGCATCACAAGGATCCAAGGAAATCTCCATAAAAATCACATGTTGGTAACTGCAATACATAAATAATTACCACTACTTGTATATTTCAGTGTGGTAGTAAAAACTGACCAATTTTGCAGTTGAAAATAAAGGGGATATAAAGTTTACAGCATGAGTCTAGCTCACTCGCTTCGCTATGCAGACAGTCCCCCTTCAAACACCAGTACATTTGCAACGACGGCGGCGAAGCTTGGCAACTTGGCAGAACGCGGCAGCAGGAGCGACGACGTAGGGCCCCGGGAGGAGAAGGCGCGAATGTGGACGACAACAACTCTATATACAGTATGCGCCGAATCGATCGGAGCGGCGCCACTGCACGCGGAACTCGAGCTGTGGCGGCGCAGCGCGCTAGATGACAGAGCGGCGACGGAGTTAAGTGCGAGACGGAGAAACGGAAGAAACGTCGGCACAGCGCGACGGCGGCGGTGGGTCAGGAGACTCACAGCTCAAAGAAGAGGAACCACGGAGAGAAGAGGAACGACCGAGTCACGGAGAGATGGCGTGAGCCCTTGATTGGGCCGACAGCGACGGGAGGTAATACACGAGCTAGTGGGCTGGCAGTTGGGCCAAAATAGAACTGGTTGGACGAAAAAAAATGAAAAATTGTCTTTGTATTATTTTATACAATTTACAATAACCAATAGACCGAGTAAAACACAGATACGGACGGCAGAAAAAGTTTGACGGCAGAAACCAAAGAAAATTCAGAAATTTTCTCTCTTTATAATTAGGTATAGATTTACCAAAGCCTTTTTTTATCAATATTCACTTTACTTTTTTTTTTTGATTCTTGCCTCACAAACATGCATATTATTTTCTTTCACTAGAGGCGGTTGTAGCCTCTAAAGGATACTCTAATAGCTACGAGACACTATGGTGTCCAACCTAATTAGGACAGCGCCATTGCAAGAAGCATCTACTATTAGCCCTAGCATAAAGTTGAGCCCCACGTCCACAGGCTCTGCTGGCGCCAATACCCTCTCGCCAAGCAGGCGCAACACTTTGCCCAGCCTTACGTCTGCCCGACTGCAGTTCTAGCTCAGCTTGCCAGAGTATTGTCAGCTTTTCATGTGCTCTTCCTTCCATGCCTTAATGCAAGAATTGTTGATGCTTCAACGTTTTCTATGATCAAACTATCGCTTGCTTGAGAGGAGAATTTGATACATTGTGATGCTTACATTTGTGATGGTTTAGACACGAGGTGCATAGCTGGAAACTAAAGCAATGGTCTAAAGTGGAGTGTTGGACATCAATCACCTTAGTCCTTGTTCGTTTTTATAGGATCAAAAACAGACCTGTTTCAATTCTTGGGCCGGATCGAGTGAATCCTGGTGATTCACTGCAACCTGGCCACCAAATACATTTGCCACCAGGATCCAATCCGGAGGTAAGAAGGTCGGGCTTTGTTCCGGGCCATTTTTTTTGGATGGAATGGCCAAACCTGGTCTGCTTTCGTTCCGGCCTGGACTAAACCGAATAGCATTTTCAGACATGCCTGGTTTCAATACAGGCCGGTGGCAATCCACCCGGATTGGGCCATGGAATGGCCCAATGCGATGGAAACGAACAAGGCCTTAGACCCCCTTCGGTTAGAAGGGATTGGAAACAGGTCTGGTTTTCTTCCTGGGCCGGATTGAGTGAATCAAGCCAATTCACTGAAATCAGGTCGCCAACAGATCCAGCCCAGGAATCAAAACTATATGCCCGTTCGTTTCAGCCGGAATGTGTAGCTGGAATGAACACGTTTTTTTAGGCATTGCCGGAATAGCACATTAGAAAGTTACGTGAACACATATTTGATAGCAAGGTCAATTGTATGACCATGTCGATCAAACGAAGTCACATTTTTTTACGATTTAAAAGAAAATCACTTGTTTGACAACAACTAGAATACTTATACAATAGCAGCTTGTTTAAAAGCAACTTGACAATAAATCTATTGTGGAGCTGAAAGGTGCTCTAAGTTCAAAACATAGACGATCAGAACCCCCATTCATACATAGACGATCAGAACCACTTCAGTTCGATTCAGCCACAGCTGTTGCCGGCTTCGCCACCACCTCCGTAGTTTCATCCTTCACAGCAGACCTATAACATGCCACAGGGAGAAGAGATTAGCCTTAAAACACATCATAAATTATCAGGGAAGCAGATCAACAAAAATGATGTCTATTAGATATGCAGAACAAGCAGTAAGCCTGAAAGATCCTATGAGGAGGAACCAGCACAATGCTCTACAGAAAATGCATAAAAAGCAGTGGCAAATTGCTACTGAAATCCATGCCACGAGAATAAAAGGTCTTAAAAACATGAACCAGCACAAGATAAAGGATTGGTATCTACAGAAATGTGTAATATATAAGCTGTAATAGATTAGCTATTGAGATCCCCAACTGGAATCAACAGCAACAGAGCCGTGTACAAGCGATGGATTCAACCCAGCAATATCTCCACTCAAGCAGAAAAAACAACCAAAAAACAGAGCCTAGCATGCCATCACCATGACTAATTAAACGCCTACCAGGTTAAAACTAGCATCTCCAGTAGTGTTCAACTTCAGACTTTAGAGAAATTACATGTTCAGTACAGCAAGAAATGAAATGAAGCTTTAATAGCAGTACGATTCCTGCTACAACAAGCAAATAAAATTCATGTTGCTTGCTTTTCATGTTGCTTGCTTGATGTAGCAGTCACTCGCTGCCCGCTTCTTTCAGCCATTGTGTCCTCAATTTCTTCACCAACAGCTATAGCCCCACTTGCTTCCACCTCAGTGATAGAATCATCATCTTCATCATGAAGCTAAGTGTTCTCCAAGTCTTCTTCTACATCATGAATTTGCATAAGTGGTCTTTCATCTTGTGGCGACTCGAGAGAAGTGATATTGTGATTCCCTTCAGCCAAATGACCTACACGATAACAAGGAAATAGCTATGACAAATCACCTCAAACATATAGAAAGGAAGTGAGAAAAGAAAATATTTTAGAACCTACCATCATAAAGCTCTCCCAAAGCATCAAATAGTGGAAATGTTGCCTTACTGTTGTGGAACTTCTTGATTTTAGGGTATGACTGTAGAATTAAATAGAACCATGACATACTTGTTCCTCAGATGGAACTCCTTGACCATTTGATTCCACCCTTTAGGAGAAGCTTTCTTTTTAATACCACTTGTTGGAGCCACGAACTTGCGTAACTTTGGTGACACCCTTGCCATCGCAGTGAGCTTTGGGGAACCTTTAGCAACCATTGCTGTCAAATATGACACAAGCCTATTCACTTATTACAACCTTATTCACTTATTACAAGCCAAGCAATCGAGTTAATTAACTTATATGCAGTGCCGAATCATATTCATGTCACACAAGTATTAGCAAGCAATCGGCATAAGATTTCCCTGTCACACAAGACCATTCAGCTAGACTCTGAACTAGTGAACTGAAAGGTTTCAAAGATTGATCCAAAGAATGACTATCACTGCCTTTGGTTTGGACTAGTGAACTGAAACATCAGTTTTGGAAGGAACACAGTAACTCAATACCAAGGGTACAACTTGGTAACACATCAGTTAAGACAATAGGCACCTGCCGGGTATTAGTCACTCTGACTTACTGCTTTTCTTCTGACCATCTTAGTTGTTTGACACTACTGTATACTCTAACCTCAACTGGTTTAGATATCTGTCCTCCAGCTATGTGTACCTCATGAATTGAGCTTGGTTACTTGACTTTGTTAATGAACTGGTTCGACGGCACCATGGGAGAGAAAAGAAAAATAAAATCACATGCTTATTGAAAGAAACAAAAAAAGGAAGCTGAAACTTGAAGATAGTAATCAGGAAATCAGATTTTTCTATTTCACACCCATACTTAAGAAAATGAATGCTGAGAAATAAAGAGCAATATCACAGGCCTCCCACAGTAGCTCTTGTTATACGCCACAACAAGTTCTTAAGACAACAAGCAACGATACTAACATACTAGTAATATTGGTTTTTATCATTTTTTTTGTTCTTTTTAGCATTAATGACGAAGCCAATGTGCAAGAGCTACTAAGTAATCATCCCTTCCATCTAGACGGATGGACACTAACCTATCAATCACAAAATGCCATGTTCTTGATGCTCACACACAAGCCATTGGTAAAGTACTGGGAAGCACGATTGTTATGGCTAAACTAAACAAACACAGTTCACCTAGATCATGTAAAGGTCCAAAACACACAAGCCATTGGTAGAGTACTGAGACAGAAAGAGGCAGAATGCAAGCAACTGCGTGCCTTGGGGTGCCATTAGCGGCAACAAAAACTAAGCCAAAGGGCACTGTCGGAGCGGCAAGATCTGGGTGCTAGGAAATGGAGGAACATGCACTCCGGACTCCCGACACAGGTGCGGTGGACATTGACAGCAGGCAAGCCACGGAAGAGACAGGATCTACGCTCGTGGCCGTCCGCCGCCGGCCCTCGCGTGACGCCCTGCCGGCACCCGCCGGCCCTCGCGAGCGCCACGCACAGG
>DXKC01006420.1:0-10131 GCA_031170775.1 Cymbopogon citratus
CCCACCCGCATCTCCACCACGTCTGCCCAGGAATGGAGGGGGAATATCTGCAGTGAGGGACTGACGGGAACCCAAGGCCCAGGCAAACTCATCGAGGAAACCCAAGATGGTGAGGACGAGGGGGAGGTCGGTGCTGCTGCTCCTCCTCGCGCTCACGGTGTTTTCGCCGCTCGCGCTTTACACTAGCCGCCTACCCGCGGCGCTCAACCCCATCCGTAAGCGCCCGCTCCCCCGTGATCTGGTCCAGATTTGAGTCCTACTTGGGCGTTTTCTTGTTGGGATTAGGGCTCTTAACGATTTCGCTGCCTCGTTTTTGCTTGCAGAAACGCGGGATTTTCCTGGAGAAATCACGAATCAGGTGAGTGGTTGTTTGGGTTGTTTTCCTTGGTGGATTTGAGATCCTTGGGGATTTTTCTCTGGATCTTGATGGTTTTGTTTATTCGTTATTAAATGTCGTGGTAGGGCCGTGGCGTCAAGGCAGAAAAGCTGAATGCGCTTCCTCTGGTAAATTGCGCCCCCAACCTTTTTTTCGGATTTTTCTTGATCAGAGTGGCAATTGATCACGGGATCCTTTTTTCTTTGGATGCAGGAAACCGTGAGCTCTCTGAAAGAACCTGTCGGTGTTGTCTTCTCAGAAGAGCTGACTGAATCTAAGAGCCCAGGTACATTGCTCAGCATTTCACCATCTTTGTTTCGGAGCATCACGTTCTTGTGTTTGCAAACCTGGTGCAAACTTGGTTTGGAAGGAGATTGAGCAGTTCAAGATTTACATATTCCTTTTGTTTGTCTAAGACTGATTGCGCATAAACTGTTTGTAGATTTGCCGTTTACGAAGGTAGGGGAGCATAAGAGCCGCGTGCTCTCTGAAGTCACAGTTGCTGCTGATGGCTCCACATTGGAAGCTGATGAAGTGATCAAGCAAGTGACGACGCTGGAAGCACATGATGGCGGCTTGGTGAAGGGAGCAGGTGTATCAGATGAGCATGAGAAAAACATTGGATCACAGCAGCAATCTTCTTCTGAGGTTGTTATATACAAATTTTAGTTCAGTTGTCACCTGAGGAAATTTTATGAGATATGGGACCATGAATTGTCATTTGCATTATTGGACTTAAGACCAAGCTTTGAAATCGGTTGGTAGGCGATGTCTTTCTGCACTTATTGCACCTAACCCCATGGTGCCCAACACTATCAGTGACTTTTATTTTAAAAAATATATATTACGGCTGCTGGAGGGTTGTGATATCTTTCATTTTTCTTGGCACAGCATGTCAAAATTAATTCTAATGTCATTCGGCAATTTATGCTATGAGGAATACACTTGTTTTGGCTGGTTAAATATTGTGAGGGTTATGTAAACGGGTTAAAGTATTAGTTTGTCATGACTAAACCAATAAATTCTGGTGTAAAGTTTTGAGTAGCTCCGTTTACTTACATCACAAGTTCAATGTGTACCAAATGTTATGATGGGGCTTCTCTTTGTTTTATCTATCAAGTCTTAATGAGCAAGTTTGCCTCAATCCCTTTTACAATATGAACTACAGCTGTGATGGAGTTGTTCTCGTACAGTTGTCAGCTAGGGATTCATTGAGTTGTACTTCATCAACATTTTCACTGGCCCGTGATTAGCTCCATCCTGTTTGTTTCATTCTTGAGGGTGCAGATAAAGCACTACATGAAAAATGCAACTGTTCTGCAATCTTGGTGATTTGGTTTTATTCTTTTTTTTTCGTTCACATTTTTTTTTCTGATAACGTTCACATGCTTATACTAGCCCCAAGTTTTGCCTCCCAATATTATTTTAACGTTCACATGCTTATACTAGCCCCAAGTTTTGCCTCCCAATATTCTTTTCCTTCTAATATGTTAAATCATCTCTTAACTGGGGATTCTTGTATTAGCTTTGCAAGTAATGCTAAAAGCTTGAACTAAGGCCCCACTTTGTGGCTTATTTAAAGTAGAACATCATCCAAATATTCTCTCAAATTTAGTGCCAATAGGAAAATTGCAGTTTCTGACCAAATAAACCAAACTGGCATTGTCTTGTAGTCACGAAGCCATGATGCCCAATCATTTAGTCAATATTTTCCTCTTTTATTTCGTTTACATTGTGAAATATTCGTCTACATACTGCAATCAGCCAATCACATACACCTTAATCTTTTGCCATATTATGCTTGTATTTTATTCAGTAGAAAATTACTTTCATAGTTTTTCATGGATCCTGGATCTTTATGACCTTATCACATGAGCTATTTACAGGAAAGTTCACAGGACACTATGCCTAAAGAGACACCTGCAAAGGTTATTGTGGAGAACTCCCGATCAGCTAAAACAGATGGTAAAACTAAAATCACTGTTTTACCTGATGTGCGGATCCGAAATATCAAGGATCAGTTAATCAAAGCGAAGGTCTACCTTGGTCTTGGATCCATTAGAGCGAATTCCCAGTATCTTAAAGACCTACGGCAGAGGATACGAGAAGTTCAAAAGGTGCTTGGTGATGCCTCCAAGGACTCTGATCTACCAAAGAAGTAAGGCTATCGTTGGTTCTGCTGACTTGCTTCATATTATAGCATTTTATTGTGCATAGGAATCAGTTGGATGCAGTAACATTTTCATCTACTTGTTCAGTGCAAATGAGAAGGTTAAAGCACTGGAGCAGATGCTGATTAAGGGAAAACAGATGCAGGATGATTGTTCTATTGTTGTCAAAAAGCTTCGAGCTATGCTTCATTCAGCAGAGGAGCAGCTGCATGCACACAAAAAGCAGACTGTTTTTCTGACACAACTTGCAGCTAAAACCCTTCCTAAAGGTCTTCACTGCCTCCCCCTGAGACTAGCTAACGAATACTTTTCATTGGATCCTGTTCGGCAGCAGTTCCCAAACCAACAAAAACTCATTAATCCAAAACTGTATCATTATGCCTTGTTCTCGGATAATATACTAGCAACAGCGGTTGTTGTTAATTCGACAGTGTTAAATGCTAAGGTATGTAAGTTTAGTACTTTTATGGTTCGACATTTGACTTTTAACTGAATGATGGCATCATACTGAGTGGAGCTATTGTTTCCAGCATCCTTCTGATCATGTTTTCCACATAGTAACTGACAAACTGAATTATGCTCCAATGAGAATGTGGTTCCTCTCTAATCCTCCAGGGAAAGCAACAATTGAAGTACAGCATATTGGGGAGTTTACATGGCTAAATGACAGCTACAGTCCAGTACTCAAACAGCTTGGGTCCCAATCCATGATTGATTACTACTTTGGAACAAATCGTGCAAACTCAGATTCAAACCTGAAATATCGAAATCCGAAGTACCTGTCAATCCTTAATCATCTGTGTTTCTACCTACCTGAGATTTATCCAAAGCTTGACAAGATGGTCTTTCTTGATGATGACATAGTAGTAAAGAAGGATCTGACTGGCCTTTGGTCAATCAATATGAAGGGCAAGGTAAATGGTGCTGTTGAGACATGTGGAGAGAGTTTCCATCGCTATGATCGATACCTGAATTTTTCAAATCCTATTATTGCCAAGAGTTTTGACCCGCATGCTTGTGGTTGGGCTTTTGGAATGAATGTGTTTGACCTGGCTGAATGGAGGCGGCAGAACATAACAGAAATCTATCACTCGTGGCAGAAGCTTGTAAGATTCTCACACCCTTGTCAGTTGTCACAATGGGTTATTTATGTCAGCTCATTTTTCTCATTTTTTTCATACATGTTTATGAAAATCAAATTAACTATACTGCAATTGTGAGTAGCGGTGTTTATTTGTGTTAGGGTTCAGTAGTAAACTAGAACTTTCTTGGGGGTTATACCTAGAAGGGATGCACTGGAAATACCCACAATGCTTTGAATCATATATTCTGTGGAGTGTTAGTCTATTGTGCCGGGGAAGATACTAATTGTGCTGCAGACTTTTTATGTGATTTCTGTATTCAGCATTAAGCTTACATTATGAGGACATTAAAACTAAGAAAATATTTGGAACCATAATTTCTATAGAAAATGTATAAATATTTTTTAACATTTTTTGTCTGTTTTGAATAAATGTAGAAAACTTCGTTTCATAACTTGTATTCAGTCAAATGTATTTGATTCTATTATCAGTTTGTCTTCTTTCATGGGAAGTTTGGTTACATGCACTGATTACGATTCAGGACTGAGTGAGTTTACGTCGGTTCTTCTTTTTTCTTTTTGCAGAATGAAGATAGAACGCTCTGGAAACTTGGTACTCTCCCTCCAGGTTTGATCACATTCTGGAACAAGACATTTCCCCTCAACCGGTCATGGCATGTTCTTGGTCTAGGATACAATCCCCATGTAAACAGCAGGGACATTGAGCGTGCCGCGGTCATACACTACAATGGCAACATGAAGCCCTGGCTGGAGATTGGCCTGCCCAAGTTCCGGAGCTACTGGTCCAAGTATCTGGATTATGACCAATCTTTCCTGCGGGAATGCAACATTAATCCATGAAGGAACCTGGTCCTTCTAATCCCTTCTGACATAACCAATAGCTTGTTTTCTGTCGATGTGCCCTTTAGTGTAGCCAGATTAGTATTCAATTTGATTCTTGCTTTAGATTTCAGTTGTTAACATGATCTCTTATTGATTGTGCTTCTTGTTGGACCCCTTTGCATAATTGCAGATATAGCTGTAATGTTTTTAGAGTACATGCTTTAGAGCAGGGAAAAAATTAGATAGTGCAATGGTCTTGTGCGATATCGATTTTATGTACTGAATGTTTGCTGCAAGCTTGGTGATATGAAATTTGGAAACAGAACAATCTAAGGCTCTGTTTGGTTTCCACCAACCTCTTATGACTAGGGACTAAAAATAAGTTATTTTAGTGACTTATTTGCCAAACAGAAGGACTAAAATGGGACTAAAACATATAAGTTTCACAATCCATCAAAAGGTACTAAAAGATGACTAAAACTTTTAGTCCACTTTAGTTTTAGTCCTGCCAACCAAACATGCCCTAAATAGGTATTCAACTGGTCATCATAGCATTGAACCCATGAGTTTGCTGTGATGTTGCCCTTTCTTTTTTAGACAAGGAACAGTAGCAGAACTTCATTGTCATTGTACACAATGAAGTTTGCGTGTCCTATTGAATGTTTTCCGGAAGATCTTGGACTGGCTATGTCATTCTTACATTATCATTATTTCGTCATCCAAGATGTTGCATGGTCATTGATCGACCTAAGTGTGTTATGAATTTGATCAGTCGCCAGCTGTGGTTGCTTTAGGAATTCGCCATGTCATTTCTCCACGGTCCAGCAATTTGGTTGTGATCACTAGCTGTAATTGTTATTGTCTTAGTAAGGCATAAGTTGTGACAGTAGGGTGCTCTACTAGCAAATAAAAGCCCCAATATATAAATTTAGTATCTAATAAAGTGGGCTCCACACATAATAATGTATTCAATTTTCTAGTGTTTGCTATGCACTTAGATATGTAAAATGTGTAGATACATAATAAAAGTTGTGTTTTTAGAAAAGCCAAAATGACTTGTAAATTTTATAAATTGGAACATAGGGACTATATGCGAATGAACATGTAATGTTTATCTATGAATTTAAAACAAATTCAACATAAATATAATTCTAAACTAAATTAGGTTTCTGGTGACAATGGTAAAACAGATTCCTAGAATCTAAAAAATTATTAAATTAAAAAAATTTATTATAATCTCACTACGGTTATAGATCTGCTCCATCTATACTTAAGCATTCAATTATCTGACCATCCAACAATCCAGGATGTCAAACAATGTCACATGTTATAATCCAAAGTAATTATAGATATTTCACAATGGATATCAAAGTGGAAACAAACAGTGCCTTAATGGCTTAGTCTCTATTGACGTTTGACATTCATGCCCGGTCTAGGTGCAAGTCCTTATTATATCAGGTGAGGAATGGGAAACTTTTTTTTTTGACTTTTTTATTCACAAACTCGAACGTCACAATATTCCAAGTGATGAACTGTATATATATAAACAAATACTCCCTCCATACTCGAAAAGGTTGACGTTTTGGAAAGCGACACGATCTCTAAAGTACAATTTTGACCTCTTATTTTTATAAAAATATTTATTATAAAGTGATATATGTATACTTTTATGAAAGCCTTTTTCAAGATAAATCTATTTATATAATTTTCACATCTCCAAACCCAACAATTTAAAAGTTATTTATGATTTATATTCCCAATGTTTAACTCAAAACTTGTCCAAAACGACAACCTTTTCGAGTATGGAGGGAGTATATTAACAGAGACGATATAATCCAAAAGTACTCCCACAATCTCAATTATAAATTATTTATTATTTTTTTGGAAATCAAATTTCTCCATCTTTAATCATGTTTATAGAAAAATACTCAAACATATACAACAGTAAACTAGATTCATTAGATGCGTAATAAAAATATATTTTGATAGTGTGATTCTTTATAGTGTAGATATTATTAATATATGTTTCTATAAATTTGATTAAAACTAGACAAATTTAACTGTAGAAAAAACTAAAATAACTTATAATTTAAAATGCTATTACGATAAAAAAAGGCTTCAACGTAATACTCACGTCTCCGGCAACGCGTTGCACTTGCACTCATATCCACTAAATTAAGTAGACTATTCTCCGGAATTGTCTGGTTGGCGAAAAGGTGAATCCTACATCCAGTGTCTTTTGAGCTTTTGTTGACGCCAGTGTCAACGTCTCGGGTACTCAGTCTTCCATTCCATGGAAGTTTGTCCATCACTACACAGTACGTATGTCCATATCCATATAGGGCCTTCTTTAGTTCCCTGACGCCCTGTCTAGTTCCAAAATTTTTTCCCCAAATTCACTATGTAAAAAGAAGATTCTCCGTCACATCAAAATGTCGGTAAATATATAGAGTACTAAATATAGATGAAATCAAAAACTAATTACACAGTTTTGTTGTATTTTACGAGACAAACATTTTAAACCTAATTAATCAATGTTTGGATAATTATTACCAAATAAAAACAAAATTGCTACAGTGCAGCACAGTGCTGCACAGTAATTTTGGAGTGCCAAAATTTGGCATCTAAACAGGCCTAAATTTGGGTGTGCAAACTTTGGATTTTGCACTGTAGCGACACTGTAGTATTTCGTTTATATTTGATAAAAATTGTCGAATATTGACTAATTAGGCCTAAAATGTTTGTCTCGCAAAGATAAACCAAACTGTGCAATTAGTTTTTTATTTTATATATACATTTAGTACTCCATACATGTGCCGGTATTTTGATGTGGTGAAGAATCTTTTTTTTACATAGTAAATTTGGTGCCAAATTCTGACAACCTGACAAGGCCTAGTGATTAATGACAGCCTTTGATACTTGACAGGACGTCGCAATCTTCCGAGTGATGAGATGGAATCGGCACTCAGTCAGTCTTTATGCTTCATTTCTTGTCGCCACAGCATTATTACGCCTGATCCAATTGAATTAATCCTCCACTCGCCAGCAAGTAATTAAGCCCGCTACTCCGCTAGTCTACGCCCACACTAGCAAAACAGAGCAGCAGCAGCAGCTCAAGTAGTCACTAGTCAGCCAGTCAGGCGATCAGCTTCACCCGTTCATGGCTTCGACGACGGCGCACCAGCTCGTGGCACTCCTGCTCACGCTGGCCTTGCCGGCGGCCATGTCCGCATGCACCAGTGAGGTGTTCCCATCAGGGAAGACCTACGTGACGTGCCAGGACCTCCCGGAGCTCGGCGCGGCGCTGCACTGGACCTACTACGCCGACGACGCGTCCGGGCCGCCGTCGCTGTCGCTGGCGTTCGTGGCCGCGCCGGCAGCGCCCGGCGGGTGGGTGGCCTGGGGCATCAACCCCACTGCCACTGGCAACGGCGGCATGGTGGGCACGCAGGCGCTGCTGGCGTTCGTCGCTGGTGGCGCGTCCGCGCCCACCGTCAGGACCTACAACATCACCAGCTACTACGCGGTCGGCGCCGCCTCGACGCCCATCGCGTTCCCCGCCGCAGGTCTCGCCGCCGACGTGGGCAGCCGCGGGAGGATCCGGATGTACGCCACGCTGCAGCTGAGCAAGGGGATGAAGGTGGTGGACCAGGTGTGGCAGGTCGGGTCCTCCGTCACCCGAGGAGTGCCCGACGTGCACGCCATGGCCCCCAAAAACCTGGCTGCCATGGGCAAGCTCGTCCTCTCCGTTGGGACCGCCGCCGCAAGCCCTCCAGCGCACGCCGGCGGCCCGTCCGGCGACAGGTCGTCTTCTTGGCCACCGTCAGGCAGGCAGATGTCACGGGTGGCAGGCACGGACAGCGTCTCCGCGACGGCACACGTTGTACTGGCATTGTTGGGTGTGTGGGCGATGGTAGGATAGGTGATGTTGCAAGTGCGCAAACCGCATCATTCATTTAAATTTTATTTTTGTGTCCTTGTGTTGTTTTCTACTCCTGTGTTGCCATCCTTCCCCGATGCAACAAAGATATAAACAACCTCCGTCTCAAAGAAATAATATAAATTCTAAAAATTTTGGGGAGTTAAAAGGATCTTAATTTTAATCTAAAATAATAACATTTATAATATCAACTAAGTATCATTAGATTCTTTATTAATTATATTTTTATAATATACCTATTTGAAGTCATCAATCTTTATAGTTTTTCTTTACATAATTTTGATCAAACTTAAGAAGCTTTGACTTTAATTTTTTTTAAAAAAACAACTTATAATTTGGAACGGAGGGAGTAGGTCTAGTTAAAATTAAACTATTTCATTTTAAGTTCAATTATGGAAAATATTACCAACATGTGTTTGACTTCGAACAAGTGTATTAGCCCTATTGGGAATTGCGTCTTATTACGTACTAAATCTGTTCCAAATTGTAAGACGTTTGACTTTTTTTTACTCCAAATTTGACCACTCGTCTTATTAAAAAATTATATAAAATATCATATCTTTTGTTATGACTTGCTTTATTAATATACATTCTTCAAAAATAACTTAAATTTAACCATGTTTGCATAAAGTTTTTAAATAAGAAGAGTGGTCAAATTTTTTGTCAAAAAAGTCAAACTTCTTACAATTTGAAACGGAGGGAGTACCATTTTCAGAGCGGCGGTGCAAATGTTAAGTTCTGCAATGAAATTTCGAGGCCAATATTTACATCAATTTTTAACCTTCATTTTTTATATATATTCTCGATGACCTGTTGGGTTAATCCCCTTAGTTCATTTCAAACCGTTTTCTAATTCCCATTAAATCGGATAAGGCGTGAATCACAATGATTGCCAACTCTGCGGTGCCACTTGATGCGCTGCCCAAAAGGGAAAAGGAACTCGCAAAATAGAGGTCCTACCAATGGAGTGCTCTTGAGTCGTTCCATAAAAAAGTACTCTCTTCCATTTTAAATTGTAAATCATTTTAAAAATCTTAGAGAGTCAAAGTTTTACAAGTTTGACTAAATTTATATGATAAAATAATAATATTTGTGATGTCAATTAAATACTGCTACTATTAGATTTTTCATTACTTATATTTTCATCATATACATATTTGATATCATAAATCATTGTAGTTTTCTTTAAAATTTTAGTCAAACTTAAAAAACTTTGACTCACCAAGATTCTTGTAATGACTTGAAATTTTGAAAGGAGGGAGTAGCACTGTAGGAGAGTAAGAGCACCTACAATCATAAGTATATTTCCATCATCACGGCGGCTCTGCTTTCTGAAGCCAGGACCGTAGATGCAGGCCTCGCCTGGACGGATGGAGCAGCAAATGATTCGTCAATGGCACACCACACTTTGCCATGATGACAAGTTCGTGACCACGACCACCACGGACGGCGACACTCAGGCGGTCAATCTGGCCTGGATGCAGCCGTGGAGGAGGACCAATTCATGCTCGGTGCAGTTGTTTGTCCCTTTCGAAGGAATGAGGTGCTTGGCCAAAGCCTTGACCTATTCCTCACCACTTCGCACGGCAAGGCACGGAGTGGACTACCCAAAAATCCCCTCTTTTCTTTTGCAGTATATAAGGTTGTGTTTGGTTTGAAGATAGCTAGGGCCGGATGAGATGATCCTGTCTCATGTTTAACAATTCGGTAGACAATGATC
>DXKC01006425.1:0-10495 GCA_031170775.1 Cymbopogon citratus
CGCTGCCCGTGGACGGAACGACCTTCTCGTCCACCTCCACGTCCAGCTCCTTGTCGGAGACGGGCATGTACGCCGAGATGCGCGGCGAGGTAGGGCGAGTCGGCAGGTCGCGGAGGTTGAGCTCGACGAGCATGTCGTGGGCCATCTCCCTGTCACGCTCGTTCTCGTCGGTGGGGTGTGGCGGCGCGGCGAGGTCGATGAAGGGGAGCGTGTACCCCACATGGCTGGGGCTGAAATGTAGAGGCAGCACCGGCTCCGCCTTGCTGTCCGCGGTGCAGATCTGGATGGAGGACGCGAATCCGATCAAATCGTCGCCCGCGGAGAGGATGAGGCTGCGCTCCTCCAAGCTGTGGGTCGGCTGGTCGAACAGCCCACCCCAGTTGTCCGGTATCACCACGACTTCCGTCTCGCGCTCGATGATGGGCTCGACGGTGGCGGCGGGCACGGAACTAGGCTCGTCGGAGAGGCTGGGGATCTCGTCGAAGAGGCCTCCCCAGTTGTCGGCGACGACGAGCTGTGCCGCGCTGAACTGCTCGGAGCCGCCATCGCGGAGCTCGACGGCGTCGCCCAGCTGCTCCAGCGCAGCCAGACTCCGCGAGAAGCAGCGCTCCATCTGAGCGTCGTACTCATCGAACCGCTTGTTGAGTTTGCGGAGTTCGTCGAGGATGATTTGGACTTCGAGGGGACTCATGGCGATGGATACTGAGAATCTGCGGATCTGAATCAAGGACCGGTGTTTCTGATACCAATTGTTAGCAACACAACTGGATTCCTCACTGATAACTTGGTTCTAGTAGCAAGGATACAAATCACAGAGAGACGAGGATCTAGAAGGAGAGGAATCGAGGGAGGAACTGGGTACAGGGGAAGGATAATTGGGGAAGATGAACAGTAACTAATTAAAGGTACAGGTAAAGGTAAAGGTAGGAAATATTTTGATATTCATTGATTGATCCCCGACTTGGTTCTCGGCTGATGTCTTTTGTAGCCAGGGCGCCGGTCTGGCTTGGGCTCGGCATTTGCTGGACTCTACTGGGCTTGGGCCACCTGGGCTTGGTTCCTGACAATGAGGCTGTGGTCTTTCATGACTTTTTTGCTACTGGCTTTGGTTTCCCCTGAAAACCTTTGTTAGCGAAGTCTTAGAGAGATTCAACTTGCAAATCCATCACCTGACACCGAACGCCATAGTGCGCCTGAGCGTCTTCGCTATGGCGTTAAAGATGATGGGGGTGTCAGCTCAGCGTCTCGACCTTCGTCCGCTATTACGTGTATTATGAGGCTCATTTACATGAAAACATTGGCGTCAATGAAAAAACTGGGGAAGCCTGAGAGTTGAACTTGGCTCATACAACTTTGTTCCGAGCCGAAGCCGCTCTGCTCCATTTATTGTGCTGACTTATAAAAACAAGTGGGCTGACTGGAAGAAGCACTGGTTTTTACCTTCGGGTCTGCTCGGAGGCTGAATTAGAAGCTGCCGTGGTGAACCAACTGCCGAAAGCTCACACACTGGTATCACAGATGACCCGAATGGAGGGATTACGTCAGGCCGATGTCCTTGCTGACGGCCCCGACGATGCGGCGGCTGCTGAAGCTTTTGTTGAAACCTCGCGCCGTCAGATCAGCCGAGACCTTATTGAAGAAATCATAGCTCTTGAGTAGTGGCCTTTGAGCAGTGTTGTTCACTTCGGCAATGTCATCAAGCGAAAGGGATACAGGGTCCCAACATTTCATATCAGGCGACCGGACGCTTATCGCTCGGAGAAGCTTTATGTGACTGACACTGAGAAACACACCAACCGAATAGCTGGCCATTATATCTCTAGAGAACACAAGATGAAAGTTCGCTTTCTTGGTGCTTCGGAGCGCATTAACCGTGTGTTTGACGCCATGGATGTGTTTTACTCCAATCACTCAGACCCCTCAGTTCGGCGTGCCGAAGCTAAAAGCAGTCAAGGGGCTGGGCGTCGCGGTCGGCGGGCTGCACCACAAGGTCAGCATCGATCTGGCCGAAGTCGCGGCCGCTCTTCCGGCGGCACGGCAGCTACCGAGACACAAAAATGTAAACACGAAGTTGGGTCGTCGAAGATTAAAGAATCAGCTGAGGTGCAGGTAGGTTGACTCATGGCTGATCGCATCTGGCCCAAACCTCTGAAACGAAGCAAGAAAATTGTAACAGGGCGAAGCCACTGTCATGGGACAGTTTGTACCGAAACGGTAGTCGGCTTTGCCGTTTCGCCTTTATTTGCATGGGCTGTGTTAACTTTTGTTAAAAAAGAAAGACCTTTGTCACATTATAGGCATTGGGAAAAACTCAGGTTTTTGGTGTTTTTATATTCTGCAGGTGGTTTCCAGCTCCAATAGCGAAATCGATTCGATGGCCGCCAGGAGGCTCGCTGACCCACGTTCGGTGCCCGCGCAGAACCCATCGATAAGTGGCATTCAGTTCAAGCCGTCGATGAAAACAGCGCGCCTCGTCTTGGAGACCTCGA
This sequence comes from Cymbopogon citratus, assembly GCA_031170775.1. NCBI lineage: Eukaryota > Viridiplantae > Streptophyta > Magnoliopsida > Poales > Poaceae > Cymbopogon > Cymbopogon citratus. The sequence continues at coordinate 2,490 of DXKC01006425.1, forward strand.
AGGAGGCTCCGGCGAAAAGGCACCGGGCTCAGCCAATGCTGCCAAGCGAGGGTGCCGATGTTTCGCACGTGGCTTCGACTCCCCAGTCTCATGAAGGGAGGCCAGCAGCTGGTAAGTCGAGGTTCTATCGCGAATCTATCTGCATGACTCCAGAGATGGCTCGGTGTGTTTTATTTGGCCATGGCCTCCTTTTGCTTGAAAGCCGCCCTGAGGACTATGGTGAGATGAGAGTATACTCGGGCATGTCACCACCTAACGAGGTGAGTCCAACCCGTGAAGAATCTTATCGCATTGCTCATGCTTTAGGAGTCGACTCAGATGCGCGCCTGGTGTCGAAGGAGGACTTTCAGCAGCTCTGGTTGCTCCCTTCTTCGGGGGCTCTTCGGTTTACCGAAGAGTGCAGCCGGTCTTTTGCTGTGCCCGAAGTAGAGCGTGACTTGATGAAGGAGGGCGACACCAACCTGCTGGCGGCCATCGACTTCCACGCTATCGGGGTTAGTTGCTTGCAAGCTTTCGGGGTTTGATTTCGTTTTATATTTTGTGTGTTTCGGTGCTTGACATGTTTTGCTATCTTCGGTTGTTTCAGGCATCGATCTTGACCTGAGCACTTCAGAAACAAGTGCAAGCGGATCGCACCCTGCTTGTCAAAAGGGCCAAAAGCAGTGAAAAACGGGTCAAGGAGCTAGAGCAAGAGCTGGCCGCCTCACAGTCTTTGCTGGCGAAGGAGAAAGCTGCCCGTGATACCGCCGAAGAGAAAAGCCGGAAGACCGGGGAGGAGCTGAAAGAGGCGCAAAAGAATGACAAATGCTTTCGAAAGGAGTCAGCGGAGGCAGCCCAGAAAGCTGTGAATTCTTTCTTGAAGGTTCTTATGGGCGTGGGCGACGAAACTGAACCTCCTGCCATTAACGTTTCGGTCCCGGAGTCGCTTGGATGGCTCTCTTCTGGGCTTCATACTCTCAGTGATCTTCTTGATCTTGGCCAAGAATATTCGGCTGTAGAAGCCACTCGCGCACTGGTGAAGTCCCTCAATGATCTTGGCTGCGACCATGTCGACCGTGCGGAAGCTGGGGAGGCTGCGACATACTGGGATATCGATACCGAACCCCACAACTCTGCGGTTCAGTTCTTCGACGCCTTCTGGCGCGCCGGCGGTCACGATCTAACGCTGTATCGTGCAGCCCTCTCGCGTGCGATGGTAAGACCCTGGTCTCGGCTTCAAGACATGGTTTACCTATTGTGATGGCTGTGACCCTTATTGTTTTTCTATGAAATTTGCCTTAGTCTCAAGAGGAGAACCAGGCAATAAAGGCGAAGATTGAAGACTCTGGCGCCTAGACTCCAGGCCGCAATTTCACCGCCTCTCCAAGCTTCGCTGCTGGTGCGTCTGGCGCCGCTTATCCTGCCGAACAAACTCCTACCACCGAAGCCGCCCCTACCGACAAAGCGGTAGAAAACTAGGGCCATTTTGAATGGAATTATGTTTGTTTGAAGACTGGGGCTGTAATGACTGAATGATGTTTGTTGTTTTTAATTGGTTTTATCTCTTGGTTGCGCAGGTTCCCGTGGATGGGCCTACGCAAGACATTTTCGAAGAGTACCCGTTAATGATTAACTGGAACGATTTTTTTGTACGTGGCAAAACCTGGTATCGGCATCGCGTTCGCCATCCAGGTTCTGGTCTATCAGGATTTATGCGATGGCGATATGACCGGACTATGCAAAAGATAGCAGATACGACGTGAACGAATTTGTCAAGCCTAGCATCGAATAGTGGGACCTTCGCTGTGTCTTTCTCAGGGGTTGCCTTCGGCTCTTGCTTAGTTTCTCTTTCGTGTTCGTCTTCTCTTTCTGGTTTCTTCTTGACTTCGTTCACCATGCTGTATCCTGGTATCAGTTTTCCTTCTATTCGCCTTGTGGCTTCTTGGTCTCCGTGCACATTTAAGATGCCGAACGGAGATGGTATTTTCATACAAAGGTAACTTTGCCTGATCACTGCATCAAATTTGTTTATTATACCTCTGCCGAATATAGCCATATATGGATAGTCCATGTTGATGATGTCGAACAAAATTTCCTCGCTCCGGACTTTCTTTCCTTCGCTGAAAGAAACCGTAATTCTCTTTTTTCCCAAAGCTTCGGTTCGCTGACCGCCGAAACCGAACAACGCGTTCGTTGCCGGCTCGAGATTTCGGCGGCTGAATTGCATGCAGTCGAAAGCTTTGGTGAAGAGGATATCGGCTAAACTGCCGTTGTCTATTAGGACATTGTGCAAAGTAAATCCTGCTATGTTCATCGTTGTGACGAAAGCGTCACAATACGGGTAATCTCTGACTTGGAAGTCACTTTCGTCGAAAGCTATCGGCATTAGCGCCCAAGCAGGTCTGTTTAACAGTAGCTTCGGTGTAACGGTGTGGACTCTTCTTTGGTATTCCTTTCTGGCCCTCTTACTTTCATGCTCTGAGTTCGATCCGCCTGTGATTGCGTAGATGTGGCCGTGCGAAGTAAGGACTGTATTTACAATTTGTATTTCCTGTGAGGTTTCTAGCTTCGGCTGCGGTTGCGCTGCGGGCTGAGGCTGTTGTGTCTACTGTGGGTGATTGGCTGTTGCGGTTGACGATGCAACTGCCGCATTTGCCTGTAATTGGCTTTGAGCAATCAGAGGGTAGTGATTAATCAGGGGCAACTGCTAGCTGAATGGGATTTGAAAATGCAGAATGGCGTAACTGAAATGATGATTCAGTGCACCGGGCTGCTGATAAGCCGAAGACGGTCCCGCATGCGAAGGGCGACTCGCACTGTGAAACACATGTTTAGCCACTTCTGTGGGTTGTGTTGTCTCGTCTCTCTGTTTCTAATCCTTGGCTATTTTGCTGTACTTGCATTCTTGGGAAATATGTCCTGCATTTTCGCCGCATATGAAACAGTATGGGGCCCTTTGACCCCTACCTCTCGCTCTGCCTCTGCCTCCGCGAGATGCTCTACCTCTGCTGTTTTGGCTGTTACCCCTTCCTTGGACGGCTTGTTCTTTGTTCTGCACGTGATCCAGTGCGGATTGCAGTGATTTCTCTTGGAAATTGTTGACCGAGCTGTGCTGCTGGGAAAACTTCTGATAATTCAGCTGTGACTGCCTTGGTGTGTTTTGATTCAGGCTTCTTCTAGATGCCTTTCGGCGCTGCAAGTCATCTTCGGACCTTGCAAATTTTCTCATTTCGTCGAATAGCTCCTTGATAGTGACTGGCACTTCCCTGGATAACTTTTCGGCACATGGACCGAGCTTAAGTCCTTCGATCGCTACGGCGATTATCATCTCGTCTGGGACGTTCTTCACCTGTACTCTAAATTGAATCAACCTTTCTAGATATTTCGATAGCAGCTCATCGTCTGGTTGATGCAACTTCAACAAATCTCCGGCTGTCTTCTTGTCGGCTTGAAAACCCTTGGAATGTTACGAGTAATTCGCTTTTGGCCTGGCGCCATGACCTGATGGACAATGGACGCAATGACACATACCTGTCATGCGCTACCTCTTCGACTGCCATGATTAGTGATTTTGCCAATGTGGACGAATCTTCGCCAACCGAATGGACCGCCGCTTCATAGCTTGCGATAAATTTGGCCGGGTTTGACTTTCCATTGAAGACTGGGATTTTCGGCTTGTACCCTTGCGGCCATGGTTGTCGCTGAAGCTCTGTCCAGAGGGGAGAAGTTGGGTCCACGACTTCGGCTTCGCGTGCTTCAATCCCATCGCCAAGGACTAAAGCAGCGCCTCCATTCGCCAGTGCGGCTCGGAGCAAGTTCACCTCTTGCTCCAGCCTAGCTCTTTGGGCTTCGGCTTGCCTGACTGCTGCTTGTGTGACTGCCACCCTATGTCTCGCTGCGATTTGCTAGGCCAGCTGGTCTCTCTACTCTTGCAAACTGCGTATTTTGGCTTCGTGGTCGTTTAACCTCTTTAGTAACCTGGCGTGTTCTGCGACTCCTTCGTCTTCGAGGTCCAGCTCCTCTTCTTGGTGCTCACCATTCTCCAGAATGTCTTGCATGTCTACAGCTGCTGCATGTACCTCGGCCACCGGTAGAGCACCTTCGCCGGGCGGAATGCCTGAAGTAGCTCCTGCTGCTACCACTACCACCACCCCATCGGCAGCTGCAGGCTCCGCCTCTCCTGCTGACGGTGCGTTGGCGAGCTCATTTACTGATCTTGTTGATTGTTTCCACTGTGCCATTGCTGTAGATCAACAACCACGGACGACGCCACTGTTGTTCTTCGTCAAAAATGAAGAACCTTCTCGAGCAAGAAACACCGAAATGGTATATCGATAGAGAGAACCGAATATCAAATCAATCAGCGTTCATTGGGAAAATAGCCGTCCTATTTACAGTTCCACCAGGGACTCTATTTATACACATCATAAATTCTCCTTATGACACAAATGCCCTTTCACCTAACGCCTATCCCAAGAATATTCCTAGCCCTAAGGGCTTAATCGTCCTTCCAGAAGGCGATTCCTCTTGTCCGCATAACAACCGACCGCCGTGGGGCCTCCCTGCTGGTCGGCGGGCCATCTCTGGTCTGATCCCAGCATGCGGTCTCCCCAATGTTCCTACAATTTAGTCATCCTCACACGGCCGAAAGCATGTCGGCTTGATCGACCTGCCTTCGGCCGACAATCAAAATACCGATCGCGCTAGCCTGATGTCGAATCGGATCTGGCGCAGCCCAGAAAGGAGCGCACAACGACTGAGTTCGATGGATTTTGTTTTATTGGACAATGTGACCTATGATCCGCAAGAATGTGTAATTTTGTATTCATGTGTTAAATTGTTCATTGTGACAAACAAATTGATGTGATAATTATTGGGCTAACATGTCTTTTAAAAGGCTGAGGGAAGGCCCCCAAAAATATCGTTATTGTAATTTGATTTGTGACGAAAATTCTTTGTTATGTGACGAAAATGACAACCACTCAGAACAAGCCACATGGACTAATCACAGCGTGCCATGTGGCCCATAAAAATAGTGACACGTGGACCCTCCACGTCACCAACCACATCAACAGCCACGTGTCGTGCCACGTCAGCTGCCACATGGCGTGCCACATCAGCTGCCACATGATACATCCATGACGAATACACTTCATCATAGAATGAAATCACTTTTGTGACAATGGTCATTTCGTCATAGAATGAATCCACATCTATGACGAAAATTCACGTTCTGTCATGACAGTCAATCTATGACGCTCATTTCATGACGAACGCCTTTTCGTCATAAATTCATCACAGATGACTTTCAATGACGAATTTGGAGTCTTCCGTGATGAAAGTGGAGCGTCATTGATGAGCACATGCCTAGTAGTGGAGCGCACAACGACAAAAATCAACCCGTATGACCGAAACCATGTCGGCTTTATCGACCTGCCTTCGGCTGACAATCAAAACGCCGAATGCGCAGGCCTGATATCGAATCAGATCTGGCGCGCCCCAAAACTCATCTGGAGCACGCAAAGACGAAACACTCCTGGCGGGCGAGGGATGCTCAGCATTTAGAGGCCCTGATCGGTTGATCCAAGAACAAACTGAAAGTGAGCTCGGATCACCAATATACATTCGGTGTGAGTCTGACTCCTTCGGTGACGAACTCAGACACACCGAGACTAGCATGTAGCCTCTCGGCTAGTTAGACCTCCTATCGCTCGGGCTGGCTATCGGTGCGGCGCAAACAGGGGAGCAGGGGTGCCTATCTCCTGTCCTGCCCCCAACAAGCGGGAAGTGAATACTTCCTTCAACATGCCTTTCATGCTGAATTGTTGGGGTGCTTGGAAGGCCTGAAGATGGCAGCGCGATTGGGCATGGCTCAAGTCGTGATTGAGACTGATGCGCAGATGTTGAAGGGGGCTGTTGAAGAAGAGGAGTACCTGCTATCATCAATGGGAGGTATTATCTCTGAAGTCAAGCACTTGATGGCGATGGATTTTTCCTCTTGTATTATTAGTCATTGTCCTCGTACTTGTAACAAGCTAGCACATGAGTTTGCTTTTTTGGGTTCTAAGATGCCTGGTGGTGTGCAAACCACTTGGGACGTTGTACCTCAATCTCTTGAGGGTCTGGTGTCCAGCGATTTAGCTGTGACAGAGGAGTAATGAAATGCACTTGTGTTTCAAAAAAAAAAAAACGGTTGCCAACTACAACAAGCAAAATGGGCAAGTACATCAATATAATATATGCGGCTGCATGGTCAGCTCCGATTATTTTTTCCACTGATTGAGGTTTCTACTAGTTAGCGACGGTTTATTAGTTTTCTCAAGAGAGGCCACCCTATAATATACTCACTCCGTCTCAGGATATAAGGCATGCACGTATTTCAAAATTCAAACTTGGTTATCTTTGACCAATAATTAGTCTAATAAAATAAAAAAGTAATAGTACAATAGTGATACCATTGGATTTGTCTCTACAAGTACTTTCTAATGATACTTTTGTCGTTGCCATAGATCACATACAATGATATAAATTAACAGTTAAAGTATAATCTTGAAGACCACACCAAGTCAAATCGCACCTTATATTCTGATAAGACGACGGAGGGGGTATAATACTATCTGTCGCTACCATCCATTGATCTCAATCTATTTTTTTCCTCAAAAGTATTGGTCACGTGCCTCAGGCTTTGTGCATTAACAAAGAGAAGCAACGTGATTGAGCCACCCCATTACCCCACTTTCAGCTGTTTCCATATATAGTCCTCGAAAGCCGGCTGGATCAGAGATCGAGTTCATATGACTGTACCATCCTCGTGCTATTTATCTATACAGTGGGATGGTACCCATCAGGGTTTAGATTCTGGTGCTCGCACCTTTTCCTAAGATTTTCTCAGAATTTACCGGCGCTATGCATTAAGTGGTAGGCGACGTCCCCATCGACAGCGAGGCGCCTGTGGTGACTTCGTGAACTTCAAGATCTGCTGGCTCAGTCCTTCAGAGGTGCTCATAGGGGCAGTGTTTGCATATGTGTATTCGTAGAGGTGAGTTTGCGTGCGTGTTGTGGGCGTCTATATTGTACTGTGTAATCTAAAAAAAAGATGTGCAATATATATATGGATGCATATGGACATGGGACCTCTTCCCAATGAAAATATTTGGTTGGGATAACGAAGAAGCAAAAGTTCCTACAGTGTTATAGACAATTAGAGATAATCATCTTAAGAGGATCTCCAAAAGATTGGCCAAATCGTTTTCTAAAGCTAAATTTGGCTATTATTGAAGAAAAACCGTCTCCAACAGACTCTGTAAATGACTCTCCAAATTTAGTAGTTCTCCATCCCATCTTATTCGCTCTAAATCATCAAATATGACTAGTCATTGGCTAATCTCTTGGAGATCGATGCTCTAAGTAGTACAAATTTTCATGCAAGAACAGGGTAAAACTTTTATTATGGTGGTCCACTAGCAGTTCTCATGTTAGTCCATCAACCGTGCTCATCATGATCTTAGGCCGGTCAGTCTCTGTCGACGAAAGCTGGTCGGCAGTCCACCACGGGGTACCCTTGGTGGTTATTTCGGTGTTGGGCAGCCTAAAGCTAGCGATCGAGCGTGACGCAAGACGGGACAAAAGGATTTATCCAGGTTCGGGCCGCGAGATGCGTAATACCCTACGTCCTGCGTCTTTGTGGATTGTATTGCCTTATGAGAGCGTGTCCCAGATCGCGGAGATCTGGGTTACAAGTTGAGATATGAGATCTCTGATGTGATCTTATAGGAGATGATCTGTCTAGGGACCTCTGCCCCTCCTTATATACGACGAAGGGACAGAGTTACAAATAAACTAGTCTATTTGGTACTATTATGTCGTACGTTTTGATCTTGTGGGCCTTCATGGTGAGCGACTCAAGGCTAGCCATGAGGGTATAGGGGTTAATACACTCACAGCTAGTCCCCGAGCATTATGTGTCTTGAGGAGAACACCGTCTTGACTTTGGTTGAGCAGTGAAGCTTGAACTCTAATGAACGGCT
>DXKC01006444.1:0-12820 GCA_031170775.1 Cymbopogon citratus
CCCACGCCAGCAAAGTACGGCGACGTCGCATCCAGCCACGTCGCTATAGGAGCATCAACTTGACCAGGGCCTTACCACCTCGACGTCATCATACGCACGTCCTAGATACCACTGTGTAACCCTGTGTCCCTCCTTCGCCTATAAAAGGGGGCACCAGGGGTAGCTTAAAAAGAACAAGAGACGGAAATTGGTCACCACGCGATCAACGCACGCTCACGCTTGTATTCTCCCCTGTACAAGCACTTCGGTGCAAGATAACAAAGATCATCCTCCTCCCACTGGACGTAGGGTCTTCTTTTGCCCGAACCAGGATAAATCTCGTGTCCTTCTTGCATCACCATCCGGATTAGGGAGCACGCATTACAAATTTATTTGTTGGTGTGGCCCTCTGGGGGACGAAACACCGACAGGAGGATTAGCAGACAGGGCAGACGGAATTTTGGTGGCAAACTAAAATTTGTTCAATTAAATATTTGGTATAGATTATACCTAATAATAAAAAATAAAATTTCATGCTAGCAACAAATGTGTCCGCCCTATCCACCGTGTACGACGGACCTGCGTGCCTGGTCTACATACAGGGTAAGGAAAATGAAATATAAAAAAGCAAGGATTGGTGCAAAACTAAAAGAAATAAATAAAGGTGAAAAGATCTAAATTGAATTTGAGAAACTTGAAGATTCCTGATACAATCGTTCAGTCTACGTTGGGCCTTCTATTATTGGGCAGGAATCTGGCTCGTGGGACTTTTGCGTCGGTGGACTGGACCGAGTCGTGGCTGCCTTTTTTTTTCTTTTTTCCTGGTAAAAAACTTATTTAATTTTTTTCTGCTCCATGTGCCGTGTTCCGTTTTGTTTTCCGGTTGGCCGTCATGATATAGAGGTGCACGACGTTGGGTGTTTCAAGTTTAGTACTAGGCCGGTTTGGTGCTTCGTTACTCGATGTCGTGTCTATGGCTCGCCTCGATTGAAACATCGCAAGCCGTACTCTCCTAGACATACTCATGGATTGGTCTAGATCGACGGTAGATTACAGCTATGTAACAATAAAAAGAGTGGCATGACATCTATAATATATTTGCTGACCGATAAATGCTTTGAACCATGACCGATAAATATACTTTTTAAAAAGAGTCATCGATTTCAGAAATAATATGACCGATAAATGTTCTTAGTATTTTTACGAAGTTGACCTGCAGTTCTATTTTGATAGGCACTACCTCCGTTCCACAAATGCTTTTAGTACGTAACATTCCCTGATTCATACTAACATTCAATACAGTGAAAGGTGCAGACCCTTAAGATTTCTCTAAAGAAAACAAATGGGAAGTGTTGTTTTTCATCAATTGCCTAAAACTGAGGTAACAGACATGTTCATGGATCGTCGGACAACACACCAGGAACTAAGGTTGATACCAAGCCAACTGGATCTGTCACGATGGCCACGTGGCGGGTTGGGCGGTGACCATAGGGCCACCTGTTCAATTGATGAACCCCAATGACCGGGAAAACTAGGTTAGGCATCTTGTGTAACTTTTCAAGTTTGTTCAGCAGGAATGACATACTCCCTGCATACAAAGAAATATACAATTTCTAATTTTTGAGGAAAAAAGCCTAATTAATCATTTGTTTGTGTATGACTAGATACTAAAATTATGCTTTCGAAGTGCGTTGCACAGACTATATATCTACAAAATCAAAACATCTTATAATTTGGAACGGAAAGAGTACTGATCAAAACCTATACAAGATGTCAAGATCCCATCTAGGGCCTTGTTTGGATTGCAACAAATTTCCAAAAGTTAGAAAAACTGGCACTGTAGCAGTTTTACTTTTATTTGTCAATTTTTGTCCAATCATAAACTAACTAGGCTTAAAATATTCGTCTCGTGATTTACAACCAAACTGTGCAATTAGTTATTATTTTAATCTTCATTTAATACTCCATGCATGCGTTTATAGATTGATGTGATGGAGAAAGTGTAAAAATTTGGAATTTTAAAGTGATCCAAACAAGGCCTAGATGTGCATTATATGGTTTTAACCAAAAAGAAAAAGAGTTTTGCACCAAAGTTCCAACCATATCAGCTAACATAGAACTAGGAAAGGTAGTAGGCATATAACCTAAGTAATTTTAAGCATCAATTTATATAGACACCTTTACAGCATGACCATGTCCAGTCTTCATGGACCATGTCCACGAACGATGTTCGCTCGCAGCGAACGAAAGTCGAATTGGATTTGCAGTGCCACTGCCACTCCCACACGGCCACACCACCGTTGCCGCCGTGAGCCCGGGGCGGCGATGCCGCGGGTGGCTGACCTACCGGGCCCACTTCCTGCTCTCGTGATCTCTCTCATCTATAAATGAATGACTGCGACCAACGGTATCCAACATAACCCTTCACCGGCGATGGAGGCCTCCGCCGCCAGCGCCGTCGACCCGTACTTCCCGATTTACATCTCCTCCAACGAGGAAGACGGGCACGCCTACTTCGCCGAGTCCTACAACCCTGAGGAGGTCCAGATTCAGGAGGCCATTCTCCTCTCCCTCGACACCTCACGCGCCCAGACGGCCACCGCCTGCGCCGCACCCTCCTCCTCTCACCCCGCCGTTGCCTCCTCCAACCCTAAGGCCGATACCTCCCCCACCCCTACGGAAACTCCTCTGGATCGCAAAGGAAAGCGCAAGCTTCAGTTAGAAGGTACTTGTCACTCTCGAATCGAACATTTGAATTTCTCGATACCTAGATGCTTGCTTACGATTCACTTGGATCTCGCCTGATTTTTCTGATCCGACGCAATGTGGAAGACGAACTGAACGGTTCCAAGCCGAAGCGGTCCAAGCGCAACCGCTTCAACTGCGCCATCTGCTTCGAGAGGGTTCAGGCCGCGGAGAAGTTTGTTGTGAGCCACTGCGCGCACGCGTTCTGCAACAGCTGCGTCGGGAGGTATGTCGCCGGCAAGGTCACCGAGAACGTTGCCGTGATCGGGTGCCCTGACCCCGCGTGTGAGACGGGGATTATTGAGATGGATCTGTGCCGGGATATCATCCCGCCTGAACTGTTTGACCGGTGGAATGTCGTGCTGTGCGAGGACCTAATGGGTGATGATAAGTTCTACTGTCCGTTCAAGGATTGCTCGGCACTGTTACTGAATGATGGTTCAGCTAAGATCAAGGAAACAGAGTGCCCCCACTGTCACAGGCTGTTCTGTGCCCGCTGCCGTGTGCCATGGCACAATGGGATCAAGTGCAAGGAATTTAGGAAGCTTGGGGACGACGAGAAGGGGGAGAATGATTTGATGCTTAAGAAGCTTGCTGACAAGGAGAAATGGAAGAGGTGCCCCAACTGCAGGATGTATGTTTCGCGAAAATCTGGGTGCTTGCTAATAAGTTGCAGGTAATTTTCTATCTTATTCATATTCTTCCAATTGGTGATGACATAAGTATTAGCTGATGATCGGTGCTTGAGAAGGACATCATAGTGGAGCAAGCCGAACATGCAACTATGTCTACTATTTATGTTTTATGAGTAGTACACTTGTGAATAATGATATTGTATTGCCACTGATTGTTTCAGCATTTAGTGGTATCAATGATAAAGCTATCAGCTGATTTGATTGCTGACCCTTTCCACAAACATCATATCTTGCCTTTACTTTTGGTACCTATTCTCAATTGGAACTATTGAAGGTCCTTTCACGTTTATGTATGTGGTTTATGTTAACCATCACTTTCAGTCTCAGTGAATGACATGGGAAAATGATTAAAACTGTTCTCTTATTTTTGTCTTGTATGTAAATAGGTAAACAGTCATATACTCTTGTATGCTGAAAATGGGAAGCCAAATGATGTTATAATATGAAATGTATAATTATAGTTTGTATCTGCATCCTACATTTTGCAGCAAGAATAGCTAAGGTATATTTATTAGTATGTACCAAAGGGAATATTCAACAGGTTCCCATTTTTGTGTTTAGAGCAAAAACCTCCATGTCCATCTTGTTTTGGCTGTGCAAAAGTTCCTTAAGTGAAACTAGCTTTTATTTCTCGTGGAAACTAGTTTCTGAGCTAGTAGTTTTCCATTCAATGAGGACCTGGGTTGGGTAAAATGTAACATTCTATCAAGTTCTAGCATGGGTTTTTGTTGCTCTACATGATTTTATTTGATCTTTTTGGTTACTTCTGAATTCTGATTCGGGCTTGTTTTTAGTTTTGTGTCTGTAGATTTTCTGACTGCCAAAGTTGTCCTAGCATTTTTTTAATATGAATTTTACTGCTTCTATAAGCACAAAAGTATGTATTGAAATTTGATTGTTGATATTCATCTGATTTCCATCTGACTAACAATTTTTTTTGTTCTGTTTTTTAGGTGCAAACAGTACTTCTGTTACCATTGTGCTGCACCAATGGATAGGAAAACTCACTACTGTGAGAACTGCAAGCACTAGAGAAGTAGATAAAGGTCTTTTTGGATAATGAGTAGATAAAGGTCTTGCTTAACAATGCAGGCTCTATGTGTAGTTGTCGGTGCTACCTAAGTAAAATTTCGTCCCCTTTTAGTGGAAGTTCCACCTTCCTGCCCTCAGAATCTTGTTGAGCTGAAGAGTTGATCTGCTGAAGTTAGTCTTAAGCCCTTGTTTGGATGCACATGTATCTACCGCAAACCACACGTGTTGGAGTGGATTAAAGTGGAACTTAGTTGAAATGTGCTCTAATCCACTTCAACACATGTGGATTGAGATAAATACAAGCCTCATCAACTCCCTCCATCTTGTAATATAATGCATTGCGAAAGTTTTAAGATAACTTAAGAATATGGAAATGACGCATGTACCCATGGATTAGACCCAGTTAAGAGGTTTCTACTTAAATTATGGTTTCCTTTTTAATAAACTTAGTCAAATCTGAGCATGGGCACCACATAGAATACCTTATATTTCAGTACAAATTTTGAAAGTCACAATGCACTATATTCCAGGAGACCAGGACAGAGGGAGTATTTTGATTAATTTTCTGGTGTTTTTATTTATATTCTGATATATGGTCTTTCTAATTCTATAGTTAGGTTCAATTCCATATATATATCAGAAAATCAAGAAAAACATTTTAATAGTGATTACGTGATGTGAACCATATCTTTGTTAGATTGATTTCAGTCAACTAGATAATTTGACAGGTTTTTATCAGTTTTTAACATGTTAGCATTCCTGACGTGATATGGACTTCGTGACATTCATGTGAATGAGGTGCTCCTTGCGATCATGCAAATAACAGAGCTCTTGTCCTGATGTTGCACCGTCAGCCTTTTGTTCTTTGGCATGTTGCTTCTCTTAGATTTAGGCCCCGTTTGATCTCCACCAACTTCTGTCGAGTGACTAAAAATAAGCCACTTTAACTTTTTTGCCAAACAAACTATCTAAAAGGAACTAAAACACTTTTTTCACTATGTAACATCCTGCATCCTCAAGGCGTGGCTCGCTTACATCTGACAACTTAACTAGGACATAGACTATTCTTACAGACCAACATCAGTCTTTTCTGCGCACTTTGTTCTCACTCGTACGCACCTGGGAAGAACTTCCCGGTCGGTCACCCATCCCTTAATTACTTCAAGCCAAGCACGTAGAGTTCTTTAGAGATGAGCTTCTGAAAAAGAAATTGCAACTTGTTGTATGAGTATCCTATTAATCTTATTAAGCCATAGGCCGGGGTGTCACACACTACTCCATAAAGAGAGGTACTAAAAGGTGACTAAAACTTTTAGTCCAATTTAGTTTAGGAGGTGGGACCAAACTTAGTCCGAACAAGCAAAGTCTTTGTTTTATCAGTAATATTTGAGAGGTGACTTTCAACGGGTGGTTGAACAAAGTTGCTGTATTGTCACTACTACATATATCTTTTCCCGTGGCGGCCGGTTTTACTTTTCCGCAGCAGGCAAACCATGCCCGTCACCCAGACAAGGTCACGGTAAATCATTTTTCCCGCGGCGGGCACCTTTGCCCGCTGTGGTTAATGGTTTACCGCAGCGGGCACGTTAGATGTGCCCGCCGCGGTTAATAATTACAGAAAAACAAAAAAAAGAAAAAAAACTGGACAAGCCCGCCGAGCCCATCCAGGCCTGCCTCACCGCCGCCGCCGGATCCGACCGATCCACCGTCGGATCCGGTCGATCCACTGCCGGATCCGTGGGGGAGGCCGCAGCCGCCACGTCCGTGGAGGAGGAAGTCGCCGCGGCCGGATTCGTCGACATGGAAGTCGCCGCCGCCGGATCCGTGGGCGAGGAAGTCGCCGCCGCTGGATCCGTGGACGTGGAAATCGTCGTCGCATCCGTGGACGAGGAAGTCGCCGCCGCGGGACTGGAGAGAGGAAGAGAGAGGAGTGAGGGAGATGGAGAAAGGAAGGAGATGGAGAGGAAAAGGTTGAACTTACCGGATCTGAAACCCTAACCCTGCGCCGTCGACGTCCCGCGCGCCGGCGTCCCGCGCCAGGGACTCCCGCCCGGCCGGATACACGCGCCATCGAAGGATCCGCGTGCGGTCGAGGTAGGAAGCCCGCTGGATCCGCCAAGCGCCGTTGTGGCCCCGTGCAGTCGACGGAGAGGCGGCTGGATCCGCCAAGCGCCGCCGGAACCACGCGTTGTCGAGGTGGGAGGCCTTCGAGGAGGGCGACCTTCGAGGTGGGAGCGCCGCCATGGCTCACGCCTCGTGCGGCCAAGGGAGGGGACCGGCGAAGGACCGCACATGCGAGAGGACCGAAGGGGAGTGGAGGACCGCGGGTGCGGCTGGTGCTGAGGTGAGTGTACTAAGTGTCCAATCCTAACTTTCAGTATTTATATTTAGATGGCTATCGTGCCTTGTATTGGGCCGTTTGGGCCTCAAGCTTTTCTGTGACAGGCCTTATAGGCTGCCCGCTGCAGTAAATATATTTGTTGCACGTACTTTTGACTGACGAATAACACCGAGTAATTCATGCCACAACTTATTGGCAAACGAGGAGAACACGGGCCATTATGAACAGTGAAGGTCTCTCGGGTCAAGTGTCTTTTTTTTTCCCTTTCTTTCTTGTCCAATAGTTACCGCAATAGTTTCAAAAAAAAAATAGTTACCGCAACCCACCGTTTCTTTTTACTGCCACACTCTTCTTCCCTCACCTCCGCCGGCTCTGGGTTGCTGAAAAATCGAAGCAGCAGAGGTTGCTGAACAATCGAAGCAGCAGCTAGACAGTGATCCTCCATGGGGAACGCCCTCCAGTGCTTCAGGGGAGAAGGAGGAGGACGAGGCCGTCAAGGCCAAGTGGCATACCGCTTCCAGCTGCAGGATAGTACTACAGCGGTGGCTATTCCACCCCATGAATTCGCAGACATGATCAGGCGCGCCTCCGCCATGGTGCAGGTTCGAATCCACATCCAGTTTTGTTGTTCCTTTATTTCCTTCCTTCCCCTTCCCTTTTTCGTTTCCCTACTACTGTGTTCTTGTTCTGACACTGCCGGCCGCGGCTGCAGGTCAGGTTCAGTAGAATGCCAAATACCTCAAAATATGTTTGATCTCCTGCAATAATCAATGACGTTCAAAGTAAAATCTTACTACCTTCTTGGGATAATCAAAGGCTATGCATTTTGTTTTTGTTTTTTGTTTTTCTTGAAGTATTCGAATCCGTGCGTGCTAGGGAAAACCGAATGCAGAAATGCTAGGATACGAGGAATCGCAGCGTTTGACGACTTTTCCATGGAAACGATCATTACTTTGTTTTTTTATCAAAAATACAACAGATTATTCTTTGTCGAGAAGAAACTGGTTAGGATATAAAAAACTTTATGCCCATCTGTGTGAGTTTGCGACTGAGCCCAGGGCAGTTGGTACAATTTTTTCTCAGACCTTGACTGATGAAGTCAAGAACAAGCTCTCTGAGAGATGTGAGGGAGCATGAAAACTGATGTTTCAGGTTGTCAGATGTTTTGCTAAGGTAGCTCGGGCGCTGGGCAGTTTCTAATTTCTAATGAGTCCGTTGAACTGTTAAACTCTCTGGACCGGTGAGATCCACCTGTATGCTGCTGTAACCCGAATGGTTTTTGTTGTCTTGCTAATGCTAAGACAGGGGGTGATGCCCTTTAACTCTAAAACAGTTGGTACAGTTTTTTCACTAGAATGTTTGATTGATTGGGTATTTCTGGCAGGCTGAGGATGCTGATCGAAACACTGGACACAAACAGAGGAGAAGTGGGGTTCATGGCAGCGGAGTGGTGTACTCTCAGTATCAATCCAACAAGTGAGATGCTGCTCTGCTCTGCTCTTTGTTGCTTCCTGCTCCATCGATTGATTCAGACTTCAGAATGACCATTGGCAACATAGTACGTATAGCTCATTTTGCTCTCTATTCTATCCATGTCCACACAGCACCGAGGACATCGATGAATCATCTGCGGAAGGCCTGTGCAGCGCCAAGAGCTACGCCAAGGCGAACCCGCTGCTGATCCAGGTGCCCGTGTTGGGAACCACCAAGAGGTTCTGGCGGCTATCCGACAAGGCCACGAGGATCACCCGGAAGCTCGTGCTGATCCTGAGGAGCCACCACGCGGTCGGCAAGTACCTGGCCACGCCGCTGCAGCTGTCCAACGTCTGGATCGGGAGCGCCGGCTGTGGTGGCGGCGGCGGCGGCGTCGTCGTCAAGCTACGCGGGGTCAGCTTCACCGCCAAGGGCTTCGGCGTCGACCGCGTGAGGGACGACTACAGGCACCTCTCCAGGGTCCTGCAGGCGCTCATCAGAGTCTCCTCCGGCGGCGACGTCGCCATCGCCAGGCTTCCTCCGGACTACCGGGAGTTCCTCGCGCTCCTGGGGAGCGACACCCTCGCCATGGAAGACGAGTTCTTGATCGTCAACAATGCCGCGCTGCTGCCTATGAAAAACCGGTGAAATTTCTTGTTTTCGACTGTCATTTTGAGGTGACCAAATTTTCTTTGTTTGAGAAAACAAAAGTGCCCCCTTGTGTTTGCAGCACGGAGGCGTTCCTGATGCTGCACGACAGGATCGTGAAGCACCTCGGGCGCACGGACCGGGCGAAGAAGAGGAGGATCCTCGCCGCGCTGCCCTACGAGAGCGACTGGCTGGACACGGCGAGGGCGAACGCCCGGATCAACCAGTGGGTGGTGAAGGTCCAGCACGAGTACAAGAGGACGCAGTCGGACCTGCTGCGGCTCAACCGGAACGTGAGGAGCCACCTGCACGACCACACCGACGACGGCGGCGTCGAGGAGGCCCTGTACTGCGAGTGGCCCGAGCTGCTCATGGCCATGGTGAAGATGCTGCACCTGGAAGGTGAGCTCGAGGGCACTGACATTGAGAACAAGTTCGGCTAGTCGATCGTCCGTCCTGCTGAAGCAGCAGAGCTGATCGATGTATGCTACCTGGTTTATGTAATAGTACTTTCTTAAGTTCTCTCGACTTGAAGGCATATGCTCCGAAATGTCATTGCCTTCAAACTCAAAACCAGAACTCCCGGTAGTCCGGGGTGCTTTTGTTCCAAATGGGTTGCCCATGATGAGAGATGAGGCTTTGATTCAAATTTCGGGGCAAACTGGAACTATTGCAATAACTGATACTGATAAAGCCAGACATAAATGAGTTACGCATTTTGGGACGCTGCCGGGCTGGACAGCAAACACAGTACCCACACTTCCGATAGTGTTAATTAATTTACAGCCGGTGTACTTGCTTGCAGTTGGACGGCAAACACAGTGCCCCACATAGACACAGTAAACTTCTGGATCTTCAAATAAAGTAATGCACATACTGACTCATCATTCGTTAAACCAGTAAACTCTCCCATTTACATACGCTAGGCTAGCTTGATATCGTCGGGGTTTGGTGAAACTAACCATAAACCATGCATCATTGGATCTGATTCTGCATTACTTCCAGGACTGAACATTATTTCATCGCCGCCTTGCACGAAATCAGCATCCCGTTTTAATCAAACTGAGCTTGCATTGGGTCTTTTCAAGAGCCCAGCAAGCTTCAGTTACCTACGTACGTGAGTCGTGACTGATACTAAAATTTATCGCAGTTGCACTCTATATAAATAGCACTGCCTCGCTACTCCATTTCGCATCTCTATCTTATACGTACCGGCGATCGATCTAAGTATCTGACGATCTCGATCGCTAGGATCAACCTGCCACTGTCACTAGCTTTGCAAATGGCTGCTCTGAAGATTGCCACCGTGTGCATGCTGCTCCTGTGCATCGGCTCAGACCTGGCGCGCCCGGCCATTTGCCTTGCATCATCCGCCGACGTCGACGATGATCAGGAGGCCGCGGCCGCCGGCGCGCTGCTGCGGGAGCTCCTGGAGCGCGGGCACCCAAACATTTGGGAGAAGCTGAGCCTTGTTGCTGGACAGCACGACGGCGGCGTCGGCGAGGTCTGCACGCCCGCGTGCCAGAACTGCCTGATAATCTGCGGGATCACGTGTGTGCTCAACGCCAGCCCGGCCACCTGCTTCGCCAACTGCACCGTCGCCAATGGCTGCTTCAGCAAGGCGCTGCTGCCGGCGGTCGCATAAGCCTGCCTGCCAGCTGCCTGCATGCATTGCTTTGCGTCAGCCATGCATATATGTGTGCTGCTCGTCTCGTCAGCTCGATTACTATATTATTACTGGTAACCATGCATGTGATTGTGACTAATTTGTATGTGCCATACTGCCATGTACTGCGTGTTGCTACAGGTTTACAATAAGAGCCTGCTGTGGAGGCACCAGGTTCAGGTTGGGCCGTGCAGACGTCCGGGGCTGGATCGGACGGCCGGCTCTTGGGAACTGTAGTCGTTGACCATCGCCCTGATGGTTATCAAATGAATGTGAATGTGTTGATTAGTGTCCTCGCCAGATATTTCACACACCAAGACTCTGCACGTAGCTGAAGAATACGTTGTCGTGCTAAAAAAAAAGTCGTTTATATTGACAAATATTCCTTTGTCGTGCATGTACAAAAAAAAATGTTTGTTTATTCCTCAGTTTCTTTCATGATGATTGATAGCACACAGCATCATTGCTTTCGCAACCGATTGGTGCAACTCGAGGTGAAGAATGCGCCCGTTTTCAATTCCCATCTCATATACTTTTCCTTTGTCATCTAAAGGCATGAGAATGACACCACAACGACTTAGCTTTAATCACGTCGTTTAATTAATAACATACACTAGCTAGTCTCTCTTTCCATCACCTTGTCACAGGCGTCTGAAATCCAGCAAAATCTAGGAGAAAACTTTTCTGGTTTTACACACATCAGTTAGCCAACAATATATCTTTTCAACTTTACAAGATCTGTACGCGCTCCACCACTCCTTTGGTTTAACACGCAATGCGTGATGTGTGAACACATCCAGAAACTAAATTAACCTGTTTAGCTTGTCCTACCTATACACTCGCTGCTCATCATCTTTTCCACACACTCAACTCAAGCAAACGCATTTCTCAAACCTGAAACCAACAACCGCATGCATGTACACCTCAATCAAACGCCCAACAATACCTACACAGATCAACTCTCCTACTCCTTACCCATTCGTTAGATTCACCAGAATAATGCAGGTAACAGCAGTTTCCTGCTATGAGATGCTGATCACAGCGGCGGCGGCAGCTCTCGATGGCTCCAAGGCGACGCACTGCACCAGCCCACACAGCATGCTCACCTCCTGGTCGCTCGCCGCCGCGGCCGTCGGCGGCGGCGGCTTGTTGCCGTTGTCACCGCCGTCGTAGCCATCGTCAGACGCCGCGGAAGATTGAATAATGTCGCAGCACTCCTCGAAGCGGTAGCACGTAACGAGGTGGTCGTTGGCCATGCCGACGGCCTGCATGAAGGCGTAGATCACCGTCGGCCCGACGCCGAGGAACCCCCGCCGCATCAGGTCCTGGCTGATGGCGTCGGCCTTGGCTGTCCGCAGCGGCACCTCCCGCGTGTGCCGGTATCCGCCAGCCATTGGCTTGTTGTTGCTCATGAAGCTCCAGCAGTAGCTGTCGAACGATCCGAACTCGTCGATGACCTGTAAGCAGCGGCAGCATATGTAATTGCAGGGAAAAAAACAGAGGTCGATCATTAAGTGTTGCCGGTGAACTAATATTAATGTTTGCTAATATATAAGTTTTGGCTCATCAAAATCTAGGTGCGGGGCAGATGGATAGGATAGAAATAGAATGGCATACACGATCGATCACCTTACCTTGAGCAACTCACGTGCGTTCTCAATGATTATGCGCAGCCTGTGTTGCGACAGCAGGGAGCTAGCTGGGCTGCTTGGCGCCAAGAACTTCTTCTCGTTCAGCTTTGCCACCAACTGAGGGTCGAAGTTCATGAACACTTCCCTGTGGAGTGCAATTGCTTGTGAGTTTGTTTTAGGACATCTGAGATGTTTTGCTGAGAAGTTAATATCTTGAGTACTGTGTCTGATATGACTGCTTTACCTGAAGGTGTCCCTCTTGCTGAGAATTGCAGGCCATGCCATCTCAGCCAGTGCACCAGACAGAGTAAGCATTTCGAACAGTTTCCTGCAGTTTAGGACTAAAAATTGTAACTTTTCAATCCCTTGCTGATCATACATCTCAAAAAAACAAAGATTAGCTGATCTGATCAGGTTTAGAGCATACTTGTCGTCATGTACTGGAACTCCCCACTCTTGGTCATGGAAGGCAGCGTAGCAGGGATCTGTTGCAAGGTCAAATCAATGAATTCCTTACAGTCAGCTGAAAGCAACTGACCATTCTAGGAGAAGACTGAATACTTTTATTAATGGTTTTCAGATTAGATGGCTTTACATTGGAATATTTGAT
>DXKC01006460.1:0-12196 GCA_031170775.1 Cymbopogon citratus
TTCAGATGCATGGTAGTCCAATTGTGTAGCTGCATGTTGCAAGGTTCTGCTCATGCTATATTCTTGATCGATGCACATGTTAGGCTTCTTTGGATGAGTGGTTTAGGTCTTAAAACAGGTGTAAAATGCTTGCCTTTATGGATATTTCACTGGAAAAAAGATTTTATAACCAGTCTTACTGTTCAAATAGAGGAATGCTAAACAGCAACCATGTGTTTTTTTTTGCAACCTCTTGAAAGAATATACCTTTTTTTTAACGAAGTCAACAAGGCAAACCCTAGCCTATTTTTTAAATTTTTTGATAATGCAAACCTAAATTCACTCCCACAGGGACTCGAACCCAGGTCTGCTGTGTGCTACTCAGGTGCTCTAACCACTAGGTTAGAGGCCCTTTTGCTGAACGTACCTATATGAGGCTGCGTGTAAAACTTCACATTCTTTTAGATTTGATAATCTGATAGCAATTCAAAATCAAATTTCTTAAGTCAGGTACCAGTTGAAAGGCTGCAATAGCGACTGATGGTTTTGAGAATTTGACAAGGACTTGTCCTAACGTTCTTGAGGTGCTACTTGCCATAGTTTGCTCCATGACCTCCTAAAATTCTATAAAGCAGAGTTTTATATATATTGCAACATATTTGTTTTCGGAAGTGGTGCTGTCTTAGCTTTGTCTAAACTCAATTCTTTCTATTTTTGACTGTTAATTTTTAGATCGAGTAAAATTTATGCTTAGAATTGCTATCACATATTTTTGTTTAGATAATGGATTCAACAATCCGGCCTCCATATGCACAAAATATAATAAAATACGGTTGCACATGTGAACTGTGTGCCCACAACTATATACATGTGTGTGGCCGTCCATGTTGTTCAAAACTTGAGTAACTTAACGTGTTAGAGATGTATATCTTTGCATGCATACTAGATTTAATAGAAAGCCTCCGCTCCAAATTGTAAGTCGCTCTAAAAACCTTGAAAAGTCAAAATATTTTAAGTTTGACCAAATTTATAGAGAGAATTATAAAGATTTATGAAATTAAATTGATATATATTATGAAAATATAATTAACAAAGAATCTAATGATACTTAGTTTACATCCTAAAAGTTATAATCTTGTCGTATAGATTTGGTCAAACTTGAGATGCTTTGATTGTACAAAATTCTTTGAATGACTTAAAAGTCCGCAGGTATTACCTTGAGATGCTTTAAAAGTTATAATCTTTCTAAATGTATTACCTCTTGGGAGGTAACATATGGTAATTGTCATTTTGGTCGATGGTCCATAGTTATTTGGGTGTGAAACCGATTACATGCAAAACAAGTCCGCAGGTGGGATACGGTATGGTTTGGGAGTCTAATATCCATGTCAAGCTACAGATACAGCTTGTCCCGGGAGGATCCAAGGCGGAAATTGGACGGAATCGACTTGCCGTGTTGGACACGGACTCCGTCTCGATGCTTTATGACCGAGCCTAAAACTATATATATATATATCGACCCACCCCACATAATTGATTATTGTAGACAAAAGCTAAACGTCACACGTGTGATCCATCGACTCAGCTCACTCGATTTTTTGACCGTTCGATCTGCTTCTGTTTGATCTTGCTTGTCCATTCATTTGCCCGCCGCGCCGCGCTCGTCTGACCGTTGCCTGGCGGCTGACCCGTGGGTCCCATTATGTCAGCTTTTTTGGGTAACGCGCCATTTACTCTTTGAAATGTTCATTTTCCCATTTCTCGACTGCCTTTTTCGTCTCGCCCCCTTCGCTGGTGGTGGCGGAGGCGATTCGGGGAGGCGGCTCGGTGTCTCCGGCGGGCGTCTCGCCGTCGTGGGGTGAGTCCCCCCTCGATTTTGTTTGTCTACTGCTCCAGATCCCACCGTTCTCGTGTTGTTTTGCTAGGGTTCTCTGGATTTTGACCCCCTTTTTTCGCGTTGTTTTCATTTGATCCAGCAGGTTTTTGGGGTGGTGCCTCAGGTGATTCCTAGAGGTGGAGATCTTGCTCCGTTAGAGCCGTCGCGCCGTGTGGGTTCCTGGGCAAGGTATGTCTTCAATCGTTCTAGATTTTTTGCGGCTCTTTTGTTTAGGTTTTATGTCTTGCTTCTGATCTTCGTTTGTGGCTCTGCTTCTATTATTAGGAGTTTAGGTCGGTTGCAGAGGCGAGGCCGAGCTGTACAGATCTCTGGGGTTGCTTTTGCTTCGTGGTTGGTATGAGATGCATCTCCCCTCGTGCCCTGTCCTGTTTTCCATGTGTGTGTGTTTTTTCTCAGCTAATGTTTGATTCTGTATAAGTTGAAGGTTTGTTTACTCCTGATTTGGTTGTTGGCGTCCTAGAAATTTTTTATTTTCCTAGCGTCGTCATTATTCATCCCTTTCCAGGTTTATAATTTCTACTAGATCTCTGTTTGCATGTGAAAACTGCTATAATTGGCATGAATCCCGATTCCTGATTCCTTCCGGCCCTTGCACTTTCGCAAGTGAGATTAGGGAGGAGGGGGTGGGTTGTGGTTGGTAATTTTTTCTGAATCTGAATGTGACCCGTATGTAAAATCTGCTATAATTAGCTTTTGCCTATAATTAGCATGAACTCCAATTTCTGAACCTTTCAGTCTTTGCACTCTCGCAAGTGAGATTAGGGATGAGGGCGTGGGTTGTGGTTGGTATTTTTTCTGAATCTGAATGTGTATCATATGTGAAATCTGCTATAGTTAGCTTTTGCCTATAATTAGCATGAACTCCAATTTCTGTTCCTTTCAGTCTTTGCACTCTCGCAAGTGAGACTGGGAGGGAGGGGTGCTGCATGTGAAAACTGCTATAATGGTGAAATCTAGTATGGGTTGTTATTCTCCTGTCAATTTGACTACTATGGGTTGGTAGCTGGAAACTTGTATTGCTTTTTTTTGTCTTCTAATTTTTTAAAACTATGGGCTGCTATTTTCTGTTTTTTATAAATTTCAATGTCATGTAAATGAATTTATCCATGGAAATAATCTATTTTATATTTGATTTTTGTGATGTAAATGATAGGTAATGTCATTGTCATGTATCGTCCCAGCCCTCTGAACCCTCTAAACCATTTTGATGTTGATGTCTGCTCAAGCAAACCATCAGGCTGGGATTTGAGTCTGGCTGTAGTACTTGCTGTCTTTTTAGGGAATTCGGATTATTGAGCTGCATTTCTTTGGAATTTTGGAGGCAACTCTTTAAACTATGTGTTCCTGCATGTGTCTCGATTTGAGCCTTGCCACTCAGAAACTTGGGATAGAGGATATTACTCTTAGGAATGCCTACAAGTTGTATACATGATCATTATTTCACTGTTCTTAATTTGATTTTAGATTTATCCTTTCTGTTTTATTTTCGCAATTATTATGTATCCTATCCAATAATTGATTCAAGCAACCATCATTGTTTCAGCGAGCTATTGAGTTCACAGCGCTCTGAACCCTTTACAGCCAAAAGTTTATGGTGTGATTTTTTGGGTAATATTCATAGTATTATAATTGTGTGAGCATATTGTAAGTAGTGTTCATCTAATATTTTTATTTGATTTTAGATGCCTATGAAAAGGAAAGCCTCTGTTATTGATGTTAGTGTTATTGATGTGTTATCCGAGCCTTTTTTTGGCCTGCAGATTGTTATTTGCTCATTATAGATTTTTTAATATACTTGATGTTACATGTTCACTGTAGGCAAATAATATAATGCTATATGTTTAGTTTTATCTTGGTGTCCTGCCTCTCTGTGATAGTTGTAGCCTCTAGGTTTTTTTTTTTTTTTGAAATTTTGGCAAAGGCCAAGTGAGCAGTAGGATCATGACATGCATTCGAATATCTATTTTTAATTTTGGTCAAAGGCCATATGAGCAATTACACTATAATTTGCCATTTAAATGTGCAGTTTGGAATTTTTGGCGAAGGCTAACTATGGCACTATAACTATCCAGCACTGTGCCACATGGGTTCTCAACCTGTGCTTATATTGCCGTGTGGTGGGGCAGCTAACTGGCCCTTGTTCCTCTGCTATGCAGTTTGCCACTATAACTAGTCAGTCCTGTGGCATGTGACACAGGTTCTAAGCGTGTGCTTACATTCCCCTGTGGTGGGGCAACTAACTGGGCTCTTTGTCTTCTATTAGATGTGTTCCTAAACTAATTTACTTAGTTCAATTTTCTTGATGCAATTTTTAACTAGATGGTTCTAGAGCATCAGCTCACGCATAAACTGGTGCATTCATCTATATAAGAAAACGGGTGCTATCTATTTTATTATCCGGGTGCCGGTTTTCCTGTTTTTTCTAGGCGTCTTTAGTTAGGTGGCTTTCTTTGTTCTATCAAAATGTAATTGATATGTTTTGCCGAGCCATGAGTTATTGTAGACTTTTTAATGTCCCTTTATAGTTGTTCGTTAGGTGTAATTGGTATGTAAGTGCATCTATTTCTTATTTACCTGATTATTTCTAAGTTTCTGTAACTATTATTGTCTCTTTTCAGGCCAAGAAGAAGTCTGATGGTATACCTAAAGTTGGTTTTTCAAGGTTTTCTGTATCTACATTCTACAATGTCATCAATTCTCTTTCTGATGCCTGTAAAGATGTGATCTGGAAGAATGGTTTTGGCTCCCTTCTATTGTTCGATAACTGTTCTGTTCCTAGAAATTTTGTTCATTGGATTGCTCGTCTTGTCAACTATAACTCTGGAGACATAGTTGTTGATGGTAAAATAGGACAACATTCTACTAAGTACTAAACTTACAAGACGGGTTGGTGGTTTCCTTTTTTAAATTGTTCTTACATTTCTTTGGTTTACTGTAACCGATAGGTATGTATGGATGTAATCTTGCGCCATATAACAAGGTTTTATTCCAATTTTTTGCTGAGTTTAAAGTGCTTTTCCATCAGAATAATCATTTTTCCTAGAGAACTATTTTGGCTCCTGTCTAGAAGAATTATTTTGGCTCTCACTAACGGACAGCAAGGTCATACCACAGCCATCATATAGCATATTTATTCTTCATCTGTGGTAGACTAGCCAGTTTGTGATATTTCTAAATTTGACAGGTTTTCGCAATGCCGTCGGTTGGCTGTTTTGCTGCCTTTTTTTTCTACTTTTGGCTCTCTCTGTGTTTTTCTGAACTGACCTTGAAGTCTTTTTAAAAGATCTTTTTGGCTCAGCCAGCCGCTGGTAAGTTCTCATCTTGTTATTTCAAGCTAGCAGATAAGATAAGGTAGATTTTTATGACTGTGATGTATAGTTGGGCCCTGCTTGTTTGGTAACTACGATAATTTTCCAGGACAGTTGATCCTAGAAGAGTAGATGCATCTGAGAGTGTATTCAGTTCCACCTCATTCATTTCGCCCCTGTGTACTTTGGTTGTGAATTTTTTGAGCCTGGATTTTTTCTAATCCTGCATGCGGCACAGTTGACACCAGATGTGGGTTGCATGTGCAGGATTTTTTTTTGATGGGGTCGGAAAGAAAATAATTTGCTTGCTGCTGTAATTTGTTTCTCTGACATCGACTAATGAATGTGGCTATGCATTTATGTGCAAAAGGTTCATAACAGTTCAGTATTCTAGCTTGCATGCCGACAATTGTTTTTGTTTGGCTAGTGTATTGTTACACAGACTTCAGTTTCTGTTATCTAGTTTGCATGCCCGCTGAATTTTTTGACCAAAGAGTTCCCTTGAATTTACTTAACTGGGGATTAGATGACCTGGTTGTCCCGTGCCATGGATGACATCTTCAGGCGAATATTTTTGCTTAGGCTTAATTAGCATGAGTAGGTAGTGTTCAGGTTTGAGATCAGTTTTGTTTCATTATGTCCTTGTGTACTTTTTAGGTTGAGTATGCAACTAATAGGAGATTTCAGTTCTATAGTTCTTTCAGCTTCAGTACTTTTACTGTTATTTACTATATATGTTCAGATCTAGAGTTTTGAGTAGGATATGGGTTGCATGTGCAGGAATGTTTTTTTTTCCAATGCCCAGGCATTTTGATGCACAATTGTTTTTTTTTTGGCCAGCCGGCAGTGTGATATATGTTGCAATACTTGTAGGAGTCACTGCATTTGTTCCTTCAGTTTTGGCCTTTCTCAATTTTTTGATTTTCGCCCATTGCATTTTCATATTTTGGGATGGTGGGTGTTTTTTTGTGGCTACTCAGTGTGAGAATGTACTCTATTCCTTTGTTAATCTGGCATTTTTCCCTTTGTTATTATGTAATGTATAGATTTTTTTTTCAAAATTTTGCTTTTGTTTTTGGCATTAATTTTTGTTTTTGTGTTTGTTTTTTTTTACCTTTTTGTTTTCATTTTTGGGAGAAAAATTTAGTGTTTGGAATTACTTTGTGTTTTTGTTTTTTTACAAATTTTCTTTTTTTGTTTTTTTGAAAAAAATAATTACAGTAGTAATTAACTGGACTTACTATTCATTTTGATTTTGGTTTTGATCTAGATTCTGATTTTGATTTTGTTTTTGTTTTTCTGATTTTGGGAAAAAATTAATTACAGTAGTATTTAGCTGCACTTACTTTTGGTTTTGATTTTGCTTTTGATCTTGATTTTGAATTTGGTTTTGATTTTTATTTATTTGAAAAATTAATTACAGTAGTAATTAACTGAACTTACTATTCATTTTGATTTTGTTTTTGATCTAGATTCTGATTTTGATTTTGGTTTTGTTTTCTGATTTTGGGAAAAATTTTAATTACAGTAGTAATTAACTACACTTACTTTTGGATTTGATTTTGCTTTTGATCTTGATTCTGTTTTTTGAAAAAAATTAATTACAGTAGTAATTAACTGAACTTACTTTTGATTTTGATTTTTTGCTTTAATCTTGATTCTGATTTTGAATTTGGTTTTGCTTTTGGTTTTGTTTTTGGGAAAAAAATTAATTATAGTAATTAGCTGCACTTGAAAGACACCAGAGAGGCATTAGGACTGTGATGCTTAAATGAATTTTTAATCTTGCTTTTGTTTTTGGGAGCCAAATTTTGTTTTTGGATTTACTTTTTGTTTTTGGTTTTATATTTTTTAAAAATTTTGCTTTTGTTTTTTTGAACAAAATTTTGTTTTCGGAATTACTTTTTATTTTTGGTTTTGGTATTTCGTATTTGGGTTTTTTTAATTTTGCTTTTGTTTTTGGGATCAAAATTTTAATAACAACTCTATTTAATTAGAATTACTTATGTTTTCTATGTATAATTTGTTGAATTTCTTGCTGTAATTAGTTCTAGTTTTTCTGAGTTTTTTATTCAATTGTTTTCAAATTTGGGTGAAAGATGGTTTTGTTTCACTCACATTATGTAGTCTGCTATATTTGTGTGATTTAGTGCTAGCTTTCACCCGTGTGATGGAAGCCCTTGTTTCACTCAAATTTTTCTATGGCATATATTTGTGTGATTTGGCCCATCAAATCACATGTGTGAGCAAAATGGTCAAATCACATGAGTTATGTATAGACAGACTCTTATTGTAGTGCATCTTCGTCTCTAGAGCCCATAGATGGGAAATCAGGCGTTTTCTTTCGAGGTCACCGCCGGCGATTCCGACGACGACACAAGCACGTCGGAGATCAATGACGACACAAGCACGTCGAACATCATCGCCAACGAAGTGTCCGGGTCGCACGTGGTCACCATCGACGGGTACTCCTTGACCACGAGAGTTGGTTGGAACGAAATATATCACTTCATCCTCCTTTACAGCGGCTGGCCACAATTGGTCTCTCCGATACTATCCCAATGGCTATTCCAGGCCCGACATTGTAGACGCATCCCAATACATATCCATCTTTCTAACATGTGATATGGAGGTCCACGCAAGATGCACGTTCAGTTTGCTCGACGAGGACGGAAAGCCTACCCACAGCCTCAGCAGAGGCAAAGTGACGTACGTGCGCACGGCAAACAACAGTAGCCTACTGGGGATCTCAAAGTTCATCAAGAGGAAGACCTTGGAGCAGGAGGGTCATGTCATCGACGACCGCTTCAGGATCTGGTGCGACATCAGCGTCCTCGAGCTGGTCGTTCAAGGAGAAGAGGCCGCCGCTGCTGCAGTCCCAAAGTTCGTCGACGTGCCACCGTCTGACATTCTCCAGCAACTCAGTTATCTTCTCACGAGTGGCGATGGCACGGACGTGATGTTTGAGGTCGATGGCAAAACTTTCCATGCGCACCGGAGCATCCTCGCCGCCCGGTCGCCGGTCTTGAAGGCCGAGCTGTTTAGCCCCATGAAGGAGGGCACCGCGACCTGCGTGTGGGTGGAGGACATGGAACCGAGGGTGTTCAAGGCCATGCTTCACTTTGTCTACCACGACGTGTTGCCTCAGATAGACGAGGTAGATACGATGGTGATGGCGCAGCATCTGCTCATTGCGGCCGATAGGTATTGTCTGGAGAGGCTGAAGTTGATCTGCGAAGAAAAGCTCTGCGGCTACATCGACACGAGCAGTGTAGGGACAATGCTGGCATTGGCTGAGCGACATGGCTGTCTTGGGCTTAAGAAGGCGTGCTTAAGTTTTCTCATGTCTGGTGGCAATCTGATGGCAGCCATATAGTGACCGGTGGCTTGGACCAAGTGCTAAGCAGCTACCCTTCCGTCGTTAAGGAATTGCTCATGAAAAGTAGTTCTGATTCCGTGACGTCTTAGTTCCCTATTATGCTTTTCCAAAGGTTATTTGACGTCATATTTATCTGTCCCATGTCTTGGATTGAGATGTAGCCTACCTTCTAGTATGATATAATAGTTTTGGTCGCTAAAAGCATGAAACAAAAGGCTGCATTTTTTTAGATAATGGAGAGTATATTTTCAGCTTTACTTATCCTCTATTGAGAATGCATTAGGCCATAATTATTACAAAAGGTAGCCAGTTCCAACAAGGAACTCAGGTAGTCTAACATGTCTGTCAGACCTAGTAAGGGTAGTGAAAGATTATAGGACACTGACCACCGTTGGACACTCCAAATATTGTATCCTGGTAACAGCACAAATCACCTCGAGCAAAGGGAACCACCATCTCGATGCCGGCCCCAAAGGCGACAACCCATGTGATCTTTCAAAAGCGATGTCTCCAATGAGAAAAGAACATCCAGAGATGCCATCATAGCCCAACCAGACACTGGTGTTGGGTTTTAGTGGAGAGATCTTCATGAAGGATGAGACGATGCCTCCGGCAAGGAAAGTGGCGCCCACAAGCATCGGCACCATCGAAACATAGTAGTGAGACCACTGTCACTGCCCACCAAGAGTTATGTCGTTACGCCATGCACCAGCACATGTGGTCCATCACTGGATCCGGTCCTAAAGGCCGCCAATAACTAGATCTGAAAAACTGGGCGCCATCAACGAGTTGCCCACTACGAATAGGCACGGTGGACATAACCGCCACTGCGCCCACCGGATCCATCAGGCACGCCAGATTTGGCCATCTAGGCCATGAATCCGCGCACTGATAGCCGGAGGCGAGTGCCACCGTAGGGAACCTGTTGGCAGCAAGTGCTCCAGCACTGCCATAGGAGCACCAGATCCAGTCACTCAGAGGCATGAAACAGCCACCAGGATGCCAAATCTGCCGCTTGGAGCTGTCGTTGATGTTGCTGTGCCCGTCGAAGTCGCCGACAAGGTCAGACGACCTCATGAACCACAACTTCGAATGGATTGCGCCTCACGCAGCCTGCTCCTCCTACATCACACCTCCCTGCACCGCTACTGCCGCGCCTCCATGAGTAGCTATCAGTCTATCACGCTACGGCGGTCGAGCGCTGCCCCGCACGGATGATCTAACATTCCTGGGCGGAGGCCTCGCTGCCACAATGCTAGGGGTCCGCATGGGCCTCTCGGCAACAACCGCTGGCAGCGGCGAGGTGATGGGTGGGAATGGGATCAAGGTCTGGAGGCGAGTTACGGTGGGCGCCACCCGAGTCGACCGTACGAAGACGATGCAGGGGCCCAAACTCTCGATCCATAAAGTGCAGAGCTCCTGCCAAAACTAACTTCATTTGAGTGAATGTTTCCATTAAACTTAGTGCACCGCATTGGGGCGATGATGATGATGAGGGCAGTGCCAAGGTCAATAGTGGAGTGTGCGACGGCGAGTGAGGGGAGGGGCAGGGGGAGAGATAACGGGGTTTGGGTGGAGACGCACATGGGGTTGAAGAGAGGTTGCACGACACAGGACGGTACACATGTTCCATCATGTAAATTAGCATTTACTCCAACAGACTAAGTAAATGTATTGGTGAAGCTATTTATTATAGCTATTATGCTAAAAGAAAGCATTCCAACATGTTGTCTTTATTGTTTTCTATTTTACCAAGTTAGGTATCCCACCATTCTTGCTGGCTATATTTGCCTCGCAAGTCCCGGATGCTATGTATGTTTTCTATTTGGCTAACTGTTGTAAAATTCTACATTTGGATGGGCTTTCTATTTTACATAACAGCTAAATCTCACATTTAGCATCTAATTTACCAACTCTGTTAACTGCTAGTTTATTTATTTACTACATATACGCACAGGATAATGAATTGTCACTCACGTGTGTAGCGGCGACGTGCATGGCTTGTAGTTGACGACGTTGTTAAGAAATTTACAAGCCTAGTTATGTATCAAATATAAAGCTAATTATGTAATCTTTGTATCACCTATTTATATCGTATAGATCCACTATAATGGTGTGTGGTCTCCAATCCGGCCATGTGTGCCGGTCTACAATCAAGCCTACCGTCCCAAAAAACTGTGGCTCTGTAAAGTGTGCTAGTCAAACTTTCTCAATTTTAACTTTGTTTGTTGAAAATACGCGCAAAATTTTATATCACCAAATTCATTTATTATGAAAATATATTTAAATATCTAACTAATGATACTAATTATGTACCGTAAATATTAAAATTTTATTGAATGTATTTTGGTCAAAGTAATAATCTGTTGACCATTTAAAAGCGAGAATGACTCTCTTGTGAGACAGATGGATTAGTCGACGTGATGACAGATTGCAACACATAAGAGAACTCTAACCGGATAGATTGAACTTTATGTGTACACCAAAGGACGAGCCGTGGAGCTATAAATCCAAATACAAAATTAGTTTTGAAGTTATATATTTATGGACAATTTAATATCATGTGAGCAGGAATAATTTCAACTTTCTTCATAATATTTTAAATTGTTTCAATGTCCACTCTATCTAAACGCTGGAATAATCTTGAGTTCAAAAGCTCACGATTTTTCATGCAAAGATAAAATTTCCTGGCAAAACTTATTTCATTCTTTGTGGGCGTGTAACTCGAGTTTCATGGGCTCACACATCGATTCTTATTAAAGCATACATGAACATATTCTCAAAAAAAAACATATATGAACATATACATTAACAAATTGAAAATTCAACGAAGTTGTTTCGGCCTGTTATATATAGCTATTGAATTAAAGCTTATACTCAAACATGAATAGGATCTTAATCTTATCTTAATTAAAGCTGTTGAATTAAAGCCTAAACATGATCACTAACTTATCTTAATGCAGAAAACTAATCTTAGATACTAACCAGAGTCTATATAGATGCCATCTGCGATGTAGCTAATGTAGATGAAACCGATTCACCACTTGAGGACGTGAACACCCTCTGTTCGTGAAGAACGTGAGTCCCTGGAGTAACGACAGCCTCCTC
The DNA here is from genome assembly GCA_031170775.1 of Cymbopogon citratus. Lineage (NCBI taxonomy): Eukaryota > Viridiplantae > Streptophyta > Magnoliopsida > Poales > Poaceae > Cymbopogon > Cymbopogon citratus. Next base: position 11,672 of record DXKC01006460.1, read on the forward strand.
GATCCCACCGGAATTACCTGGAACGGGGATGTACCTTCCTGAACCTTCCAGCACCTAATTGATCGGTTATGTAATTGTCTCACGTAGAGAAGGATGGATGGAGAGCCAGGCGCGCCTCCTCTTATATAGTTGCGTTGTTGGCTAGGGGACCGACCCATAATGGAAATCTCATTTGTTGGATATATGGCAGGTGGACTAATTTTATTTTGAAGGCAAAAACTGTGGGGAGAGCCCCACAGCACTTCATTTTCCATTAAAAAAAGAAACTTACGGGAGTTACAAGAGAAACTTACAAAACTAATTAACTGAAAGCATTTAACCAGGAGTAGAAGGCTGATCTAAGATCAGCCTTGAAACGTAGGGATTGGAGAAGACATTGATTTTTGAAGTTCCTAAACCAGAGATCAACATTTACAGGCCCATTATTGAACACACGAGCATTTCGATGTTTCCAGATCTCCCAGGCTGCTATGACCACTGCTTCCATGAAGAAAGGAATATTTTGCTGCTGTTTTGCATGAGCCA
>DXKC01006468.1:0-16933 GCA_031170775.1 Cymbopogon citratus
ATTGCCTGTTCTTACAAGATAGCAAGAAACTATTCTTACTTATCTTTGATAGCAATTAGTTTCTGCAGAGTAGTACAGCTTGGTGAATTGGTGATCGCCTGTTCTTACAAGATAGCAAGAAACTGTTGGCAAATCATGCGATGGAAGGATTGGGCTGCGCAGATTGATTTCATCTTCTGCTTAGAGACTACAGAGCAAGGTACGAGTATACTACCAAGGCGGTTACATACTTGCATCCTTGTAGACACTTGGTCCGGAAGAAATGCAATGAGAATGAGCATAGACGTTGTGATAAGGTCGAACACTATGTCCTGTAAGCTTTTTCACCATTCATATACAATCCTCAAACGGACCACGGCAATTTATTTACTTTTATGAGATAGTTAATAATTTAGGAGTAAAATACATGACTCGTTGAATTTTTCAATAGAGATGCCACTTAATTCCATAAATAAATTTTAAGAACATATTTCTGGGTCTTGTATAAATGGTGTAATACACGTTTCCAAACTTGTTACACGGTGCATATGCCATCTTCCAACGATTGTTGCATATGCACCTTCCAACATTTTTTTTTTAAACCATGCTAACCATTGTGTTGCATATGCCATCCTCAAGACAGATTAGACCATCCATTGGTGGATTGGATACGAGTCCATTCCTGATATATATAATATGGATACGAGTCCAGCAAGTACACCCAGATATACTCGTAACATCAGTATGAGTACAGTACTGTATAATATCGATACGCACAGCCAACATAGATTATAAGACTGATCAAAATTAAGCATTGCAAAGAAAACTGATCAACTATAAACGCAGAACCATTGCAAACTCATTTAGACACAGAATATCACCCAGCAGTTCCGCTGTTTTTAAGATAAACAGGTATTCAAAAATCTGGCAGCACTCAACAATAAACTCCAACCAACATTTCTATGACAAGGTAACTAGAAGGGAAGCTCTCACATCCCAGCACGAACTTTAAGCACTGTTGACCGTTGCCCAATCTCAGCATTTCAACTCTAGATCTTGTTGAAAGCAACAATGTCACAACTCTGGACGTACTCATTGATTGGTTCTTCCGTAAGGTGGTCCTCAATTAGGCTGTCGACGGACACAAGATCGTCAACAATAGTCAACATAATGGTCATCTTCTTGATGCCGTATCCAACAGGCACAAGCTTTGCTGTATTACAAGTTTATGTCAAATGGTTAATACAGACACAGGCTTTGTTGCATTATAAGTTGATGATGTCAAATGGTTGATACAGGCAATAGTAAGCAGACAGAAACAAACAAACAACTTACATGCTCCCCAAGTGAGGCCTTCCATCTGGACACTGCGAACAGCCTCCTCCAGCTTCTTCATATCAGTTTCATCATCCCATGGTTTGACATCCATAAGGACAGAGGATTTACCACCTGTAAACATATGTAAAGCCGTAAATAACTGACAAGACATAAAAATCAAAATTCTGCAAGAATTCCAATTTCCAAGTGACTATAAGAAACAATGTAGGTTAACACTATGCATACTTTCTTTCTTTTTAGCTGGCTTGGCAGCTGCGCGCTCCTCAGCAGCCTTCTTGTCCTCCTCGGTTTCATCCCCAAAAAGATCAAGGTCATCATCATCCTCAGCCTGTAGCAAATTAAAAGCTTATTACAACAAGGATAACTCAACAGCATACAAAAACTAAAAGCAATGAGATTCAATAATATGACAAACTCCATTACTGTTTCTAGATTTTAGTTTCAGTTAGTTGAGATTGCATCAGCAGAAGACGGTGACAATAAAAAATGCATCCATAAAGCATCGTCAAACTCCGCTACTATATCAAGATTTTAGTTATAAAGCATCCTTAGCATGCAATCAATCACACAACAATGAAAAGAGTGATATTTAATACAATCCAAAACATCAGAATCATAAATCAACTGGAATTTCTTCTAAGCAATCACTGAAAAATGGTACCATACTAAATTGAACAGAACAGCACTGCCCCATTGCTTCACCAATGAGACAGATACCAATAAAATAAAAGATGGGGCAGTATGGCTTAGGATGGGGAGAACAGACCTCAGCAGCAGGAGCAGCAGCTGCAGGAGCTGATCCCGCAGGCAGATTGACACCAACAGCCTTACCAGGGAATCTGCAACCAGTGAAAGACATCAATCCACGACTCTTACAAATTTGCAATTTGCAATCAGTGAAATAAATCAAACCCAAATCTGAACTCAGCGAGAGACATCAATATACTACAAGTACATATTTGCAATCAGTGAAATAAATCGAACCTTGAGGCTACAGCCGCAGAGATGGTCTCGTACCAGCGGGCAGCATTAGGGAACTCAGCGCCAGGCTTGGACGGCACCGCCGCGAAGACCTTAATATCATCCTTAGTAATCGCATCACTACACATACAGCAGTACAAGCACTATAAGCTAACACAACCCGATCCACATCACAAAAGAAATTTGCTAAATTTTGAAGCGAAAACAAGATCTATTATCACGGTCATCATCACAACAGCGCTAATAATCCACGAATCGAAAGTAATTAAGCACAAATGGCTACCCATCAACAGATCTAATCAGCTACTCTAAGTGTAGCAGCGCTCACCCTGAAACATAGGACTTGCCCGCTAGGTGTGCCTCCAGGGTCTTGAGCCCGTCGGCGGTGTGCAGGTCGGAGAAGACGGCCATCAGATCGGCGAGGAGCACGTAGTCGGCTGCGACTTCTCGGGGAAGTGAGATGAGCTGCGGCGGCGGCGGCGGCGGCGGCGGCTAAAATCTCAAACCCTAGAGACGGAGAGGAGCAGCCCGAGCCGTGACCGCCGCTTATTTATATCTGGCGGCGCTGGTGAGGGTGGGACCCAGCTGGCAGAGTCGTGCTGATTCTGGTGGGACCCACCTGGCAGAGTCGTCCACGAGCCGGACACCGAGCACCCGTGTGATTAGGCATCTACGGTGAGGATATTCCCTATGCATCACGAGGACCTCACGGGCCGTCGGATCGGCATATTCGATAATCGGACGGCTCAGATCTATCGTCTTTGTTTAGATAGCGCCTCCTCATCCTCTCCGGCGCTGTCCCTCCCGCCTTGCTCGGCCACTTCCATGGCCTCCCTCGCCGTCCCGGCCTTGCGCTCGGTGGCGGGAGCCAAGCTCACCAGCACCATCACACCATCGAAGCCCTGGAAGCTCGCTTGCCAATGTGCGTGCGTGGCCGGTGGCCATGGCGGGGAGTCGTCGGCTCTGGCCGCGGAGGCTGATGCAGAGCAGGCGGCGGCGAGCGAGGCCAGGCCAAGATTTAGGTGGGACTCGTTCGGGTCCGACCTGAATGAGTCGCAGCAGCGGGCGGTTCGGGGCCTGTCTCCGAAGCTGCCCAACCGCTGCAAGGCCCTGATGGCGCGCGTGGTGTGCCTGTGCCCCAGCGACGAGAGCCTTGGCGCGTTGCTCGCGTATTGGGTGAAGGCGATGAAGCCCAAGAGGGCGGATTGGTTGCTGGTTCTCAAGGAACTCAAGGCCATGGACAGCCCGCTGCTTGCTGAGGTCAGTGACACACAGCATTTCTGTACTTTTATCGTCTGTTAGATTAGAATGAGAACTCTGAACTCTGAATCATTGTGTGCTGGTGTGATTGATACGGGTGCTTGCTGAAGTTCTGATAAAAAAATATGAATTCTATAAAGTGGCTGATTTGAACATTTTCCATGAATTTAGATTACTTAGTGTTGTGTTTGGACCAAATGTTGTCGACTTGCTGCTGTGCTTGGTTGAAAGCTTGAAATGGTCACTGACTGTAGTTTGCTGACTTCTGATTTCTAAGGTGCTGACAGTTACTCTGTTAGTAATAATAGGCTTATGCGTTTAGTGATTTTGGCAGGTATTGGAGTATGCATTGTTGGAAAATTCTTTCGAAGCAAATGTTCGCGACTACACCAAGTTGATCCACATCTATGGCAAGCGGAAGCTACTGCAGAAAGCTGAGGATGCATTTGCCGCCATGAAAGGCAGAGGTTTCCCTTGTGATCAGGTCATGTTGACTGCACTGATGGACATGTACAGTAAGGCAGGAGATCTGACCCGAGCGAAGGAAATATTCAGAGAAATTGTGTTGCTTGGTCTTCCACTGGATAAGCGTGCATACGGCTCGATGATCATGGCTTATATCAGGGCTGACATGTTGCAGGAAGCAGAAGGTTTGATCAGAGAAATGGAGGACCAGCAGATGTTCGCAGGAAAGGAAGTTTATAAGGCATTGCTGAGAAGTTATTCATACAGAGGCGATTCAGATGGGGCGCAGCGGATTTTCGATGCCATACAGTTTGCAGGGATAGTGCCTGACACGAAGTTGTGCGCACTTCTGGTGAATGCTTACTGACTCTCAAACCGAATCGATGAAGCTGTTTGTGTAATCAGTAATATGAGAAGTGCAGGAGTCAAACCTTGTGACAAATGTATTGCCTTGATATTGGGTGCTTATGAGAAGTTGAACATGTTAGAAACAGCACTGGAATTTTTGACAGAGCTTGAAGAAAACGGTGTTTCAATTGGCCAAGAGCCCTCTCAGTTGCTTGCTGCGTGGTTCAGGAAGCTTGGGGTAGTTCATGAGGTCGAACAGGTTCTGAAAGACCTCTCATCAGATGACATGACGAGTAGACCAAGTTTTGCGGTTTCTTTAGAACAGTAGTATTGATCTATTGGTACCATTGTTAAAAGCTTTGGCACAGTATAATGCTTTTGAATATTCATTCACTAACCTACATGTGACGTACTTCCAGTAGCATAATTTCAAATTTTCAATGTTGCAAATCTAAAACTTAACACACATATCTAATGCTTCCTTGTTCCTCTATCCAGGATGCTTGAGTTTTTCTCGAGTCAACTGACATCCTGAATTTCCAAAGATAAATACAGCAAGCCAGCAGCAGCTATACTCACTATCTGAATGTGATTGCAACATCTATACCGTTAAATTCATGAACCATAGCCTCGTTACACTGTAAACTCAGCAAGGTGCTAATAACATGGACAGCATTTACCACGAGTGAAAAGCTTACTTGAGGCCCAGTTAGCTCAATTGATGTTTATAAATAAGACTCATACTTAAGTTCGAGATTCTAAACTACTCATCCCTACCCTCGGTTTTGGACTTTTTCTTTTTCTTCTTCCCTTCAGTGGCTGTCTTAGTCTCAACATCCTCAGATGTGTCTCGGTTCTTCTTTTTCTTCTTCTTCTTTGGAATCTCATCTTGCTTGATATCATCACTGAGTGGCTCAGTGGCCATCTCTTCATCCTGTGGCTCCTCACGCTTGTGCTTCTTCTTTTTCTTCTTCTCAGTTTGAGGTTCATCTTCTCCAGCGGCAAGCTTATCAACATCCATTCCTTCACCGTCAGCCTGAGCTTTAGACTTCTTTTTCTTGCCTTTCTTCTTCTCAGATTGAGGTTCATCTTCTCCAGCGGCAAGCTTATCAACATCCATTCCTTCACCGTCAGCCTGAGCTTTAGACATCTTTTTCTTGCCTTTCTTAGCAGAAATGTCATTCTTCTCATTACCTGCAAATGCAAATAATTTTTGCAATGAATGTAAATTAATTTGATATGATTACAAGAAAAATGAGTTCAAATTGAGTGCTGGGACCAAGAGAGGGGGGTGAGGGAATCCTTACCATCAACATCCTCCGAAACCACATTAATACCTTCAATGGCGGCTTTCATCACATCAAGGTTCTTACGAGGTGCTACACCCTTGTCATAGAAGTCTAGTCTCTCCTCAACTTGTTCACGCAGCTTCTGTCCAAAAATGGATGTATTCAACTCTGGAATCCAAACAGTAATGGTCAGGAGCCTCAGAACAGGGGTCAACGTATGTAAAGTTTGCAAACAAGTTGTGCAACTGACCTGAATAACAATCAATGCGTGAAGCAATGGAACACTTGTTTGCCAGGTATCGAGCCATTCGACCCTTGTTCTTAGCTGATGCACGACCAATGAATGATGAGTGGAATATGAGGCCATACTTTGGTGTATTTCCACGAGTTTTCAGAGCTCTGCAATTAAATAGAGAAGGGCAAGCAAAAGTAATTCAGAGGCATAAAGGGAGAAGTTTTAACACTTTCGACAGCAGTCAATAATCAGGATTCAAGTAACAAACTATTAGGACTTCAAAGTATAGTTTTTTATGTCAATTGTCAATAAGAGGCAAATAATGCATAAACAGATTGTTAAGTACCTGAAAAGTGCCTTTTCAGCGCCAAGTATTTGAAGAGTGGAGGCAGCACACTTGGCAAGATTGGAAAGACTGCCAGCATGAGAGATTAATCGAGCTCCAACAATTTCACCAATCAAAGACGTCAGGTTGGGTGCAATATCGTTCATCTTTGTTACGAGATACTCATAGAGCTTTTTACGGTATTCGGATAGATTCATGATCCTTTGGGCAAACTGTTGGACATTGATCAAATCAACTGGTGAAAGATCCTGGCCTGAAAAATACAACAGCAAAAAAGAAGTTAACAACTTACATAAAGATATCAGTACTTCAACTATTGCAGAATTAGTTGTTGATGTATTACCCATAGACGCCTTTGCTGCTTCAACAATTTCTTTTGCCTTATCCTCATCTCCAATTAGATCTGCTAAAGCTGGAATGTCTTTTTCTGCTAAATCAGATTTGTTTACCACAAACTTGGCAATCTTAGCATAGAGGTAATTGTCATTTATAATTTTCACTAGCTCTGGAAAATGCCATGAATACCACTCCCTGCATTATGGTTAAGTAATATGTGAATACGTCCAAATCCACATCACCATGACACATAATATTCAAAAGATAGAATGGTCAATGAAGTAAGAACTGCTGTGATGTCACTTGTCAACGATCAACGAGTATATATGCCGACATGATGAGTTACATGATCTTTCACACATGCATTGATAATATTTTGTAAGATCACTAAAGTGTTTTCAGCATAATGTGGATTGAGGTGAATCCAACAACATCCAAACAAGGCCTAAAAGTGTTTTCAGCATTACAGCGTTGAGAATTTAAGAACAAGTTATCACAAAATACATTTATAATAATTAATAAACTCCCTTTCTCTAAAGCACAGCATTAATAGATTCCTTTTCTCTAAAGCAGAGCAGTATTAGATACTCTATGGTGATACTTCTATAGACTAAAGTGAAGAAAAAATGGAAATGTGTTCCAGAATGACATTCCTGCAGAACATAATGTCAGCATAAGCAAACAAAACAAAAGGAGGGTGGGCATTCAGATAAATATGCGGTTATCTAGAACATATGTGGGTACCAAGTTAAGGTGCTGTTAAAAAAATTGAGCCTTTTTTTCAACGAAAAAAAAAATGAGACAAGGTGAGCAAATCATCACATCGTCTATGAAGAAGCGCTGGACAGTAGATAGATTGACTAAATGGAAAATGTTAGGCTAACCTCACTCTCATGGAGAAGGAATTGATATCCTTATCGAGTGTGTCCAACAGAAAGATAGCTTGAATCACCATATTATCCACACGGTTCACATTGAACTTGACCTTGGCTCTGCTATAACTATGCCCCAGGCCTAGCTGAGCCTTCTCCAGGTCAGATTTCTGCAATTTAGTTGCATATAAGTAGTTAGGCCAATGAGATGCCCGTGGGCTCTGTAGTGTGTAACTCTCAGGGCCAGAGCCAACCAAAACCATATATTTTGTGTGGATACACAAGCAAAATTAATCAGAAAATAAAATTTCTCAAGTATTCAGCTAATGTGATGCGCAACAAGACACCTATGGTGCAGCATTTGTTGGGTTACGCTCCAGATTCCAAAATTGGACAGTAACAATGTCAGATAAAGAATAGTTGGGTTTATACAGAAGTGAAATTCATCACCTTGAGTTGGTCGATGAACTGATCGAAGTGCAGCCGCACTCCTCTGAGCAGCTCCTGGACGAACTCATTGCTCTGGCAGGGGATCCCCGTGGCCTCAGTGATGTGGGACCCGACCTTGGGCTCCGTGACACCGAGACTGTACTTGGCCTTCTTCCCCTGCTTCACTTTGGGCAGATTGAGCTCCAGGAAGTTCCTCAGCTCGTCGGTCATGGTCCCTGCACAGCACAGCCCACCCACCGCTCACAATTCATTCGGGTTGGGAGTTCGCCGTGGATTGGGGAGAGGGCGGGGACGAGAGAGAGAGCACGGTACCTTCGGAGATGGCGTTGCACTGGTTGAGCGCGTCGAGGGCGGAGGAGTAGGGGCAGAAGCCGGTGAGTTTGACGGCCTTGCCGAAGCGCTGCAGGTCCAGCACGGACGCGCGGACGGCGTCCACGCTCTGCCCTATCTCGTCGATGCCGTAGGCGTGGAAGAGAGCGTATCCCGATGCCGACTCGAAGAGCAGGTACAGCGCCATCTCTCCGCCGCGCGCTTCGCCGGCGGGCGGCGGCAGAGGAGGAGGCGGCCGGTGGGTCGATGGCTAGGGTTTTTTTAAGAGAGGAAAGAGGAATGGCTTCCACGGGAGAAATTTATGTTGTGCGAAAATATGGAATCCAACCGTAAAAAACTATTAGAAAAACATATTTATTTTTTTTAAAAATAATTAATGTATGAATATCGATGAATTTTATCTTCTAGTACATGTGCATCTTTGAGTTTATTATTTTCATATGAGTTTGTATATATTTTTTTTTTTGACCAAAGTCAGCAAGAGAAACTCTAGCCTATTTTTTAAATTTTTTTATAATGCAGGCCTATTTAAATTCGCTTCCACAGGGAGTCGAATCCAGGTCCGCTGGGTGCTGCTCAGGTGCTCTAACCACTAGGCTAGAGACCCTTTCACATGAGTTTGTATATATTGATTTCGAAATTCAAAATTTGTGGCAAATGTATATCTGCAAATGCATGTGCATTGGTTTATTATCTTAAAAAATTCTAAGTATTATTTTTTTAGGAGTTTTCATGAGGCCACTCGAATGTGTTTTGCACTTAGTATTTTTCTATTTATGTTTAGGTTTTATGGTTGTTGTGTAGTTATTATCCCCATATATGTGATAAAAACTGTCAACTTCAAATAGTTTCATCTATAGACAAATTTCTACCACAATAATTTTTTACCAACGAATAAACTATAACCCTATAAAATCACCATAATTCGATGGTTGACAAATAAATCCACCGAGTTACCATTTTATGACAAATTGAAGATTCAGAGAAACTAGCCTAGCACATGCACTGTGTACAACATTAAAACCATTGTTTTGAGTTGTAGGCACACGAACCTTGTTAACTCTTGATTAGTCAATGCATATAAATGTGCTAGCCTTGCAAAGTTTGCCCTATAACATGCTTTTGTAGCACAGGCAATTGTCAGGTTGGAACTTGGGAGCAAAATTTATGAGATTATATATTGAGATATATTATATAACCAATGTTTTAAATCTTCACCTTTTTTGAGAAATGTTTTAAATCTTCACCTATGGTATTTATTTATCGGAGTTTTTTTTTAGCTAAATTTATTTATCGGATGGTTCATAGGATCACATCGACCAATCCAGGTGGGCCTTGATGGGCTTCTAGAGCAGCAGCATAATTAGGCCCGTGAGTTTTTTCTTATCGTCCTTCAGACTCTAGTCCCCACTCACCAGAGACCCACTGACCAGCTGGAAGACTCCTCCGAATCCGAGGGCTCAAGCGACCGACGGCGAGCATGGCGGCGGACGGCGGCCCCGCGACGGCGGCGCTGGACGAGGCCCTCAAGCCCTTCCAGGAAAGAGCCTCCGAGGCTGAGGTTCGCTCGATTCGATTTTCCTCCCCAGCTCCTGACCACCTGTGATTCCCGGCGGTCCCTCTTTAGATTAGACAACTCTTAATCGGCAGCAGTCGTCTAGTTCGTCTCATATATTCTTACGAATTGGACAATTGGTGGGTTTGGTTTCGAAGCAGCCGGTCACTGTTGAGTGTTGAGTGTTGAGTGTGTCGTGGGATGCTACTTTTTTTCTTTCTAATTTCATGGTGTATGTTGGTCCGTGGGCAGATAAAACAGATTGGTGAGGAATTATGAGCAAATCATGCGGCTTTTTTCGATGATCTTTCTGTGCTATTTGTAGTCAGAATCCAACATACATAAGACCATACACTAGATTTTAAACTTGTCAACCCAAATGAAACAAAATGCTTCATAATCCCCACTTTCAGTCCTGAGGTCCTGGCAGATTGCATATGACTGTAAGTACACCAAGGTCATAGTAGCTGATGCATCGTGTGTAATGCTAGGGCAAGCAAAGAACAAATTCACAAGTGTTCATTTAAAAAAAGGGACAATTTTACAAAGCCTTAGCTCTTATTTTGCTCCAATTTACAAGATAATTTGATCCCAGGCTTCTAGCCGTAGAGGAAAGCCAACTGTTTTACACACTTAAAATTTTTGGTAACATCTGTGCTATACTGCTATCTGCATGATTTGTTTTCCTTGGAAAGCGAGGAATTGCAGGGTATCCCAACACAAACCTTTGACCGCGTTTGAAGTGGCCTCAAAAGCGTGAGAGGACATAATAATGCTTAGAATTCTCAAATCTGTTTCTATTACTGTCATGTAACATTGTTTCAACTGCCCTGGCTACAGATTTCTATGTTCTTGTTGTTTGCTTGTTTTACTCTTTCCTGGCAGAGCTCTCTCCTTTGTCCTAAAAAACACCTTGGTCCCTTCCTATGTGCTACCGCTTTGAAGATTTTCCACCCATTCTGCCAGCACAAGTGCCTAACTTGGTAAATGGAATAGCAACCTTAGCATGTTCTTCTACTGGGATATTACCTACCAGGCTAGGAGGGGCTACCATGGACCATTTTCTCTTAAATTGCCATATCACCTACCCAGTGACCAGGCCAGCTATGGTCTGTGGATAACTACTGGTCTAAGCTGTACTCTGTGGGTTGTTATCTCTTATTATCCTTTGTCAGAAGTTATCGTGATGTGATGTATTGACTGGCCACATGGAAGCCTGTGGCAAGCTTGTCATGCTTGGTCAGAGTGGTTACACGAATGCTTAATTTGTACAGGTGGTTTGTCTCAGTGCTGCCTTTCCTAATTTTATGGTTGTTTCCTTTTATCCCACAGATACGTATAGCAAAGCTGGAAGCCTTGCTGTACAACAAAGGTAATTTCTTATGTTTTGCTGTTTCAAGCTTGTCCCTGTTCATGAGAGATCAGAGAAGTGCCTAATTCCTTCTTTACATAATTAATTTGCTAGATGGTCTGAGCAGTGGACCCGAGGCAACTTCCTCTGCCATGAAGGATCTTCAGTCAAAGCTGGATGCGGTTACTGCAGAGTGCTTGACTGAAAAAGAGAAGGTAATCGACCAATTTTGCTTTTGAAACCATCACAATCATACAACTGTTGGTACTATCACATATCTACATAACCACACCTTGTTTCGTGAACCTTGTAGAACAAGAAGCTAATCATGGAGAACGAGAAGCTCCAGTATCGCATGACCCACCTTATCCGTGCAATAAAAGAGGCGGAATCGAGATAGAAGCAGCCTGACGAGGCCGATTTATAGCCTGGTGTCAAAGTGTCCCCGTCTTGTTGATCCTTCACGTTATTCGAATTTGATTTAGCTTAAGCTATTGTTGTGGCCCTGATATAGATCTTGGTCAAAACTGTATCAAACTGTCAGATTGAAACTATGATATGTACGCGATTGTCTGTCTTGACCTGACCACATCTTGAAGGGCATGTGTCCAGTGTTGAACATTGGAATGCATACTGTTATCTGAAATGGCATGTAAGTCTGTGTGACAGTGTTTGGTAATCTGCTCAGCTGACAAGTGAAAATGGAGCCGATTGGTTGAACACTACAAGTAAAGGAAAGAAAAAGAACTGCTCTCATGATTCCATCATGCTTCATGCTAAGATGGCAGGGTGCAAATCTTGTCGCTTTACTTGTATTTCACATCACCTCCTTTTGTTTCTTTTTTTTTTCATGCACAGATGCAAACTCCACTAGAAAATAGTAATCCTCTCAGATCATGTATTCATGTGTAAATCAGGTACTGTATTCAGCAATCAACAGGTTGTATACTAGTACACTACATGTCTACATACACAACATCTGTCATGGCAGTGGCAGTGGTTTTAAACAAGTCTATGAATCATAGAATTATTACACATCTTCATTAACCAATCTCGATGGACGGAGTATGCGTCCAGAAAGTACCAAACAAGCATGAAAAAAATATGATACACTAGCAGCAGGTCTAAATCATCTGTGCCGTCCTAATGCAGATTATCTTCCCCTCGTACATGCATGATGACGTGTACTTTGGCTCGTATAAACGACTTTGAGACGAAACCAAAACGGACATGCCCAGCCACAGCCACAGCCAGCGACCGCACCGCACCTTCCAGAAACGTACGTGGCACCCCTCCTGGACCCCACCCCGACCCCACTTGCACCATAGACTCGCTCACCGACAGGTGGGTCCCTCTCCTCCGTCCCCACGCGTCAGTGCCTCTGGTGGCGTCACTGTGCCTCCCTCCCGTGCACGCAAGGCACCTCTCCTCTCGGGACGAAAGGGAGAGGGGGCCGGAGCTTTAAATGGCCGCGCCGCTAACCACCGCCACTCGAGCCGCCCGTGCCTGCCGTTTACCGGAGCTGAGCGCGTGGAGTGGATTGGGCCGGCGCGGATCGGGAGGAGGACGGCTAGGGTTTGGGTGGGTGAGGTGAGGTGAGTGAGGTTTTGAGCGGCGAGGCGAGAGCAGGGGAGGAGGGAGGGGGACTGGAGCTGGAGGAGGCCGGGGTGCTGAGTGGATGGTCGCGGTGCCGGAGGTGGAGGCGGAGCGCTCCCTGTCACGGAGGTGGTGTTCATGGGGAGGTCGTTCAGGGACTCGCTCAAGGTGCTCGAGGCCGACATCCAGCACGCCAACTCGATGTGAGTAGTAGTCAAGCTCTGCCTTTTCTTCTTCTTGCGTCCCTGTTCACTGTTCACTCGCTTGTTCAGCTGAGAGGAGAGAGGGAGAGATCGTTTGTTACTGTCCTTTGACCGGTGCCTGGAATTCCAGGTATTTTTGAGCTCGGACACTGGGTGATAGTTCCTAGCCGCGGAATTGCTCTGTTGATTTTGGTTTAGGACAGAGTTGCTTGGGTTATTTCAGGTCTGGAATCTAATGATGGGTTAGAAATTAGATCATGGGACACGGCTAGTAGTCACCTTTTGGTTCCTTGCCCCAACCAAAATATCTGGGTTAGATATGATGCGTTGTTGGCTGTGACACATATATGGAATGAGAGTCGCCCTCGATTTGGTTCTTCAACTTTTATGCTAGCTATATATGTATGCCACTTCAATTTTGTAGTTCTGTTGTGTTTGGGGTATAATTGGTTTCTGTGAATGACTAAAGTTTGTTGCCACTAGCTTCTCACACCGACACCTGCCAGCAAATCTGGAGTACTTCTTTTTGGCCAAATCTCCTTTTGTTGGTAAAGCACTGATATATGGGAGCCTGTTTGAGTTACCATCCTGGAATTCCTCTTGCTGTTGTGTCAAATTCATCTTCTTTTGGCCTATAAGAACTATATTTTTTTGACCGAATATAAGAACTATATTTTGGTTATAGCACTTGGAAAATTTCCTCTTTACCCATGCACCTCCACTTGAGTGGCACTGTTGTCTCTTCTTTATTGACATCATCGTCATTTGGTAAGAATCTTGTGTCTGCAAATATACCCAGACACCATGAGACCTAATATCATTTGGCTTACAAGGCTGCAATGATGAATTTAACTACTTTTCATGGTTTGTTTCACGGCCTAGTTGTATGAGCATTAGTTGGCCTGGCGAATCATCATTTAGGTTTCTCCCCCCTTGCTTCTGTACACCTACCAAGAATCCATTGCTAATTATTTTGTTTGTAAAAATGCAGTGCTTCTGAATTTCGGAGGGAATATGATGGCGCATGCCTTCAGATGAGGATGGCATACTGCCCTGCTGCCCACTTTTTCCTTTTTCTTGTGCAGTGGACAGACTGCAACCTTGCTGGTGCACTTGGGCTGTTGAGGATTCTAATTTACAAGGTTGACCAAGACTTCAGTCTTAGAACCAAATTTCTTCCCTTTTGAGTCAGTACTTCAGTTAACATCACAGTTATGTTAATTGTTCAGGTTTATGCTGATGGGACAACCACAATGTGTACTCATGAAAGAAAAGCAAGCATCAGGGAATTTTATGGTACAGTGCATACCTTTGAGAACCTTTTTGAATGGTATTTTCTTTGCACATATATTATCTTTACTTTCTTGTTCATTAGTTCTCAGTTGTTTTTGGCAGCTGTCATATTTCCCTCTTTGATGCAATTACACGAGGGAATCAATGAAGTGGAGGATAAAAAACAGAAAGCAATATGTCTAGAGAGGTACAGAAGACGAGATGAGGATCAGAAAACTGTGATATCAGAGATTGATGATAGTATAGAGGAGGAATGTGGCATATGCATGGAGATAAACAGCAAAGTTGTTCTTCCAACTTGTAGCCATGCTATGTGCATTAAATGCTACCGTGACTGGTACAAATCTGCACTCCCATTTCTAATGATTTTGAGATATTATGATGTTCTGACAATTATGCACTCTTGCATGTTCAAGATGAAATACTAGAGTTCAGTGTGCGAAATTTAACTTGATACAATAATGCTTGGATACATGT
This sequence comes from Cymbopogon citratus, assembly GCA_031170775.1. Taxonomy (NCBI): domain Eukaryota; kingdom Viridiplantae; phylum Streptophyta; class Magnoliopsida; order Poales; family Poaceae; genus Cymbopogon; species Cymbopogon citratus. The sequence goes on from DXKC01006468.1 coordinate 14,705, forward strand.
ATATAAGTGGGACGTTTAATACTGAGCTGAAAAGAAGTGTCTTGGTAGGTGGCTATTAGGTCATTTTTTGCTTGGCCTGAGCTCCACATTACATACAGGATCAATTCACCCTTATGAAATATTGACCCTAAATCATGACCGGAAGTCCATAACTGTCATTTTCTTCATTTGTTGTGTCCTTCATTCTTCTTCTGTTGTGTTCCATAAGCTGTCGGATCTTCACATGAGATTAGTTGCCAAAAAAATCTCTTCTACTGCTAGCTAAAATCAGCTGTCATTCTTGCTCTTCAATGTTTACCATCTCTTGATGCAATGATCATAATCTTACTTCAGATGAAGTAGGAGTTTTGGGGCAGAACTTGAAGATGTACTGTTCATCAATTCATCCTCTACTCTTTTTGAAGTTCTTTTTCTGTACACATTTTGCCATGAGACCAGAATTCAGGAATGGGCTCTGCAGACTTCAATAATAGCCTGATCATGTAATGTAACTTCAATAATAAAATGACAATAAACAGAGCTGGTTGGAACAACAGGTTAACAGCTTTTGGTGAGTCTGATGGAGACTGAGATCCATGTATTGTGGACTTCTCTTGGACTTGGTTATGCCTGTATTTAAGGACTAGCAACTGAGTTAAGCCCTAAATTCTTGCGACTGGTTTCTAATGGTGTTCCTATGTGTCAGGTGACTCTGGAGCACTTGCCTTGAGATCTCAACTGGGCTTGTTTGCTCGCAAGTTAGAACATATCACCATCGTATTTTTATTGGAACTTTGGATGTAGGTTTATCCATTGTTCCGAAACAGTGCAGAACCTAATTAATCCTTGTGTTTTTTGGTGAAAATGTGAATACTGCCTAGGACTAGGGACTTAGCTATCAGATCATTTCCATATAACAATAATTAGATATTCTGTTCATGGCCTCTTCAAGAACTAGCATTCATTTGTAAGCCTGCTGTCTGCTGAAACTGTTCTTTTTTCGGATTTGGAATTGGTATTATACATCAATCCAATTAAGCGCAGAGGTCATTCCCTCTGTATGCTATTAACATTTGAATGCAGAATTAGCATGTAATTTTTTGAAGTCAGCCTTTGCCATCACTATCTTAGCCTACAAAAGATGTATCTTTCTGATTCTTCAATTAAAATTTTCTTTTCGAGGGCTAAAGTTAGGCATGGCAAATATGATTGCTAACCAAACAGTCCTGTGATGTTAAATCAATCCAAATAAGGACAATGGTCATCCATTATGTGTGTTATCATGTCGATGCAGAACTAGCATGCGTTTGTTAGTGTCAGACTGTCAAACTGACCATCACTAGCTAGCCTACAAAAGTTGATGCCTTTCAGATTCTCCACTGAATTTCTTCTTTCTTGATGAACGTATAATCTCTATTGTTCTAAGTGGGTAATGTTGTTACTGCAGGAGGTCAAGATCCCAGTCCTGTCCGTTCTGCCGCGACAGCCTCAAGAGGGTGAACTCCGCTGACCTGTGGATATACACGGATAACAAGGACATTGTGGACGTGGCAACAGTCCGAAGAGAGAACCTGAGGCGCCTCTTCATGTACATAGACAAGTTGCCCGCCGTCATCCCAGAATCTGTGTTTGACGTCTACGACTCCCATGTAAAGTGACAATTGAGCCCGTCTGCCAATTGTTTTATGTATTTGCTACTCCTAATGGTGCTGAGCCCTGGGCCTCTGGTGCTGTTGTGCTTTTTTTTTTAGAGTTTCGAAGCAAGTGGGTGCCGAGGAGGCTAATTTATGTAGGGAGCTATACACTGAATGTAAGTAGAACTTGTTCTATCATCTTGGGTGCTGCGATTTGGATCTTTATGGTGGTTTAGGGTAATTTGTCGCTATATATGCCAGTGGGGTATCACGGTTATGGCAAAAAAAAAAGATAATAGGCCTTCATCTGATGCATATTTTGATGTATGATTCTTTGTAACCTTCGTGGATGTATGTATGGATGGATGGATGCAGTTGTCAAATGCAGAATCTTGCAATTGAATCATGTTGTTTCAGTTGTCAGGGCAGGCCGGCCCTTCAGGGCAATCTCTGTCAGGATCTTCAGTTTCGGGTTATCTACTACTCTTATAAAGATAAACCCCACTTGGGGAATTTTCTGCCCTCTCTTTGCGCCACGTTAGCGAGTCGTTCAGTTTCTCCTGCCGTCCTTCTGTTTGCTTCTGGTGCGGCCTCTCCTCTCCTGCCAACGAAGAGG